>PVHY01003747.1:58372-103477 GCA_004024945.1 Uropsilus gracilis
CTCCCATTGCCTATGGTACCACAGACTCAAGCTTCCCAGGTAGCTGAAATTACAGGCGTGTGCCACCACGCCCAGTTATTTATTTATTTATTTTTTTTTTTTTGGAACTAGGTCTCCATACAGGCCCCAGGTGGGACTCGAACCATGATCTCTAGCCCCAGCCACTTCATAGGCTGAAGCTTATAGGCACAAGCCACCATGCCTGGCCAGTTACATTTCTTTTTTTTTTTTTTTTTAATAATTTATTTTATATATGAATTTCATATCTTTGTGATCTCTGGGGTTCACCCAGTTACATTTCTTTACTAAGGAATCTTCCTGTTTCTTTTGGACCTCCGCCCAAAGGCTGCTGTCATTGGTTCCTGAGTGATAACTCATGAGTCTCAAAGAATCAATAATATCCCATCCAAAGGAGCCCACCAACCAGAAACATGAACAGCACAGACCTGAATATCCTAGCCCAACATAGCATGTCCCAGAGAAGCAGAAGCTCTAAAGAATTTCATTCTACCCACACAACAGGACAACTCTCAAATTTAGAGCAGTGTCAAAGAACAAGCTTTTTCCTCAATAATATCCTAGGGAAAAGGAAATAATTTAAATCCTCCCTTTCCCAGCTCCAACCTTCCTAACACTACTCCCTGATTGAATCTCATCATCCCATCTCATCCCACCCTCTCTCCTTCCCAAACTGTAAGACATCAGACTTCTGGACTGATCACTAGCCCACTGGTCACCTCCTCCTTCTTGCTCTTTTACCCACATTTCTCCAACACAATGTCATTCTTATGAAAGTCTCCACCAAAAGAAATCATCTTTCTTCAAACAGGGAAGCCATCCCTCTATGAATCCCTCCTGACTACCTCAGCCTAAGTTGCTACATGTCTTCTGTTTGTTCAAGGCACCAGACTTTCCTTCTTACCTTCAACATCTTGGGTAGGGATACATCAACCTTTGTTGAGTTGGACTGACTTAACTCCATTATGTGGCCTCCCTTACTTAAACATAACCCTCAAATATTCCCAGATAAAATAGTATCTTAAGTCTTGCTTTATAAACACATGGATGGCTTCTGGGGGGGCGGGATTCAACTCTCAACATTGCAAATGTAAATCGCAACACAATGGCACAAGAAATACACTCAATCCAAAGATTGAACCTTACTCAGTAATAAAATAATTGCCTTGTTGAATTAACCTTTCTTTAAAAACATACATATTCAGTCCTGTTGATCTGTTTGAGAAGAGACAGACTAATGGTCCTATTAGGCATTCCAGGACATGTTTTCTCATCTTTAATCCATCACATCAATTTTGAGATTTCTTTTCTTACAAAGCATCTCTATATTTGCTGGAAAACCAACAGGATATGAAATGTTAACAGACTTTTATCAGAGAAAATTCAGTGCCTTTATTTTGTCTATAATCTTGTCTTCCTCCAAACTTCTACCTGCTGGTTAGAGAAAAATAAATTAACTAAATGTCTAACCCGGTTTAAATTTAGTTTGATCCAATAATTCAAACAGTCGCTTTAGGGAATACCCAGTCTCTCCTGAATAAAATTGCTCCATCTTTCAAACAGTTTTCCCCTCCCACTGTTTCCCTCCTATGGTGACAATGAATGGGGTGGAAAGGGGAAGGTGACTAAAGTGTCCTTCAGCTGCCACATCAGGCCAATTGACTATTGACTCAGCATCCTCATTAGCAGGAACAAGAGTTCCTCAAGAATGCCAGGTAGATCCTCTCCCTTCCTAATGACTATCCTGAGTTGATACCTTCCTACTTCAGGCCCAGTCCCCCCAAAAAGAAAAAAAAATAACAACTTACCACCTCACATTTTTCTCTCTTCTGTCCAACCTCTTTCCACTCTCTCTTGGGAAGGACAAATGCCTTTGCATCTTCATTCTGCTAGTTTTATAATCCATTTGTGAATACATAAACTAAGTTGTGACCTTGTGAACCTACCAGATTTCATGACTCCTGGGAGCCTGTGATACCAGATCTGTGATTAGCAGCCCCTCTTCCTTGAAAACTGATGCCAGCCTTCTTCCAGTTTGCTACTGCAGTGCCTTTATTTTGAACCACTGCTACTGGTTCAGGTAGATGGTGGACAAACACCTCCACCATGTCTACTGAAGATGAATGAATCCAGCCACAACAGAATGTAACATCTAGCTACGTCTAGAATGTAAGATGCCAATTTTCCTAAGAGAAACATCAAAGTTATGTAGACAATTCATTAAACTGCACTTGAGACAAAAGCACATCTGACCTTTCCTCCCCTGTTTAATCACAATTCTTTTTTTTTTTTTTTTTTTTGAGACTAGGTCTCGCTATTTTTGCCCGTGGAACCGCAGGCTCTCATTGCCCGGAGTGTCACAGACTCAAGCAATCCCCAGCCTCAGCTTCCCAGGTAGCTAGGATTATAGGCATGCACCAGCATGCCCATCTATTTTTTTGGAACTAGGTCTCGCTATGGGCCCCAGGTGGGACTCGAACCATGATCCCCAGCCACGGCTGCTTCATAGGCTAAAGCTTACAGGCATGAGCCACCGTGCCCGGCTAATCACAATTCTTACCAGATTTTTCATCAGTCTGGGTTTTCTCACCTCCACCTGGCTTCATCTGAACACAATCCTTGGCTTTCACCTTTACCCTTAGTCCTATAACACTTAAACAGCATTTGCAGCACTATTAAGCACTCTCCTTCAATGTGTTTTTCCCCAGAAATGAAATTCTCTTACATTACTTTTAGAATTCCTTCAGCCTCAATGCAAATTTCAAACTCAGTTCATCTAAACCTTCCCTCTCTCTTCCTTTCTTTTTCTTCTAAACTCAGTCAAAGACTTCCTCCAGAACCAGCTACTCTCCTGGTACCTGAAAGATTCTTTCAGAGAACTCTTATGATGACATAATGCTTGTAACCCAGAAAAGGTTATGCTGAGCTGGTCTTAACTTTCTTAAGTCTCAGTATAAGCTTTTCCATCTACTGCAATTTCTATCCAAATGAGGTTCTTGAAATGAATTTCCATGTGTTCTTTCACCTTTAAACATTTTTACCTTTCTCATATGTTTCTGACATGCTCACAGAGACTATTTACTAGACTGAGTCAGGAAATCTGGAAACTTCTGACTCCAGCATAGACTAGTTACATGACCTTGAATGAGGCATGTGACCTTGAAAGGAACATTTTACTTTTCTGAATGCCAGTAGAGTCACTGGCAATTAAATGGCATAATTGATAACACAGCTCATTTGTAGTCTGTGATGTCATTAACTGCAAAAGATTTCTATCTTTTTTAAACAAAATACTTTGTATTCAGTTGAGGTAAATAACAACAAAAGTTTTCCTTTCCTCCTAGCACATCTGTTGCACCTTCAAATTAGGACAAATAAAAAGCAATGCTTCCTATCTTTCCTTTCAAATGTTAATTGATTCTCTAATAGGTGTGTTTTAACCTGCTCTCCACTCCAGCATTTAAAAAATTTAAAGAATAATATTTTTCATCACATTAACCAGAACCTGCCAGCATTACAAAAATAAGGCAATCAAAGTTAACAGATAAATGAATATGAGAGTATTTTTATTCAGTGTTCAATTATATTCGAAGAGTGTATTCATCTATGTATAAACTAATATAAACTAATGGCACACTTTTCCCTTAAATCTCTTTTAGTTCCCACACCTATTTCCCAAATTTAGCATTGATCACTCCTCAGAATATGGTTCTATATTCCCAATCTGCTCACCAATTGCATTGTTTTTCTGAAATTTGCTTCAGTCTTTGTAGGTTTTATGTTGTTAAGTGTTTGTTGTTGTCACTACCATTAATTTCACTCTCTTTTTCTTTATAACATGTATGACCTGTGTTTATTTTATTCAGGTTGACTTCAGATTGTGTTGTCTCTGTGAATTTTTCAAAAAATAAGAAGAGGTCCTATGCATTATTTTTCATTTTCTTAAAAGAACTACTTCTATTTCAACAGTGAACTATTTTTCCAAAATAGCCAGAATTTGGAATAATTCTAATTTTCTAACATAGATGCTATAAATGGAATCCTCGCTTACATTTTTTTTTAGGGATGATAGAATGGTTGATATAGACATGTTTTATAACATTCTCATAAGAAGTCAGTTTACATTCTGGTTGTATCAAACAATTGGTTAATTCAATGAAGTTGCCAAAAAATAGCAATCAATTCCCTGAAAAGAAAATCAATCACAGAGGTTGTTTGGTTGTTTGTAGACAAAACAGGCAGTGAAGTGATTGAATTTTTCACTTTTCAATGAGTTGTTTTGGCCTTGTGTGGATGCAGCCATTAACTCATTAATCACCCAGAACTCCTGAGTGGCTGAGAAAGGGAAATCATTACTTTCCAAGTATAGATCGCATATTAAATATATGCAAAAGGCCTGCCAGGGTGAATGTGCTCAATGACCCCATTTGAGAAAAATGGGTTACACGAATATTTTATAGCATATGGAGGTAAACTACCTGATTTATCATTTCACTTTCCAACTGTCCTTTACTATAAGTTTGTCAAAAATTTAATGCATTTCAAATGTATTCATTTAATCCTTAAATTATGGTGAATTTTAATTCATAGAATGCTAAACAAAAATCCTTACAACATATTGGTTTTCCCTACATTGATTTTATGCAATATCGAAATGGAATACTTTTGTATACAATTAGCTCTCACCCATGCAGTATACATATATGCCACACTGATAAATATGTATATTTTCCCATATGGTGTTGAATGTTCATTTCTAATTTACCTCTTAATTTTTAATTAATTTTAAATTACATTCTAAATGAAGCCGACAGGAGTCTAATTTGCATGCTTATTTGCATATCTGTAAACACACTGCTTGCATTGTTTATCTAGTCCTTTTTCCCATGACATACAGAGGTTTTTGTCACCCCACACAGCGAATCAGGGCCACAGAAATGACAAGGTGCCCTCTACGATATACATAAATGATACTGATCCAGAACGGATGATCTTTTCTCCACAGTGGTCACAGAGGATTCTAAGAGGGCAAGGTCAATGATTACAGGTAAGCCCTCTGCTTTCTTGGAAAGCTACCCGAATCTGTGCTACATTCTTAGAAAATATAACTTCATACTTTTTGCACACTTTGGATTTTTAAAACATACAATGTCCTGAACTCCTGAATTAATAACGCCAAATCAGAAACAGATTCTACCTCCTATTTCTCTGGGAGGATGGGTTCCTAACCCCACCAGAAGACGGCAGCACAGAGCAAAGGTCCGTTTTCCTGTGACAAGCAAGGGATAATGGTTTTTTTTGTCTGGATAAGCTACCCTCTGGAGCACTAACAGCAGCTGTGGTTTGTTGGTACCTTTCCTTTTGATCTCAAAACATCGTGCAGACAACCCCAGACAATCAATATACAAGCCACCTCAAAGACCCTTCAGAGGCTGACAACAAACATGTAGGATTCAAAGAGATCTGTTTATTCTCTGCACATGAACCGCACCAGCAGACAGGTCTGGAGAGTAACTTCCCCCACCTGGAAGCACTATGATTTCCCTAGTCGTTAGTGACTTCAAAGAGCTAGGCTATTGCTACTAACAATCTTGTCCTGATATTAGAAAAACAAACACTAGGTTGAACACTGATGTCAGCCTTCGAATCGCATTTGGGGTCACACGACCCAATTTCTAACCCCAGCCTTGCTATTGTCCAGATGTTTGACCTTGTACAAGTCCCTTAACCTCTCTGAAATGTGATTATCTCCAAAAGACAGATAAACATATTAGAAGTTATTCTCTTTTAGGGTTGCTGTAAAAACTAAGCACGATGGAAATCTCCTGGAACATTTGCTTTATTTTTGTTTCTTCTCCAGTGGAAGTAGAGACCAAGTCCCACTCTGGCAGATGTTAAATGTGCTGCCTCATGGCACGTAAAGGGAACAGACTAGACCTGTGGGAATTGTATACAGTTCTCTTGATCTTTACTCCACTAAGACCACCTGCTTTCTTATTTCTATGAAAGTCCATGACTGCCCAATCAAGAGATAGACTTTCCCTTCAGCTAAATGTTTATCATACTCAAGCCAGCCCTCAGTGGGCCGAATATAATATTAAATGTGTCAAGATGATGGTCTTTACAGCTGGACTGTCATTACACAATCAATCAGTCACAAGAACAGCAACAACACTCTCCCCTGCAAATAACAGAAAAATATTCTTGCTTCTGAAATAGCCAGGAATCATGTACATCAAGCAATCAAACACTGACCAGGTTTCAGATTGCTGTTCTTGGTCATTCTATACAAGAACAGAGGCTGCAAGCAGGAGTCCACTTGATGATCCTTTTAGAGAAAACAACTCCCAATACCACACCATGCTCTATACTCTGCAACCAAAGATTTGAGTTGACCAATAAAAACTGCATGCAATTAGACATAAATATTTGAAAGAAAAGCACAGCATAGATTTTTTTTTTAAAAAAAAAAAAAAGGGTACATGAAACAAGATGAACAATCAGCCACAGAGGGCACAGAATTACCTGGCACCCAAATATGAAAAGTGGAAGTTCAGATACTTAAAAGTTTAGACCCATCCAGGTCTATACTTTTAAGTATCTGAAACAAATATAACACTTGTCTATTAAAGAGATACACTCTGCGTGAAATAAAACAAAAGCGGGGCATGGTGGTATGTGTCTGTATGCTAAGTGCTGGAAGGCAAAGAGACCAGGGATCACTTGAGTTCATGGGTTCAAGACTACCCTGGGAAACATAGCGAGACCTGGTCTCAAAAAAGCAGCTGGGTGCGGTGGCGGACGCCTGTAATCCCAGTTACCTGGGAAGCTGAGGCTAGGGATTACTTGAGTCTGTGGGATGGGGACTACCTCAGGCAACATAGCAAGACCTGGTCTTGAAAAAGCAGCCGGGTGTGGGGTCAGACACCTGTAATACCAGTTATCTGAGAGGATGAGGCTGGGGGTTACTTGAGTCCACAGGATGGGGACTACCCTGGGCAATATAGTGAGACCTGGTCTCAAGAACAAAAAAAAGAAAAGAAGAAGAAAGAAAGAAAATAATAACTATTGCCTAGGAAAATGTTTTCAGGTACTGAAGTCTTAGAAACATGTCTCCCGTTGTCTCACATAAAGGGAAATCTACGTGTTTGAAGCTATTTACCTATAAATTTATCTCATAACTCTATGTATTTTAAATAGATAAAAGTCTCAAAATAAATCTCTCTATCTTTCCCTCTGCCAAAGCATTGTTTGCTCTCTATAATGGCATTTTCATAAATTGCCTTTTCTTAAGGAAAAGATCACACCTTCGACTATTCCAGAGCTACTGTGTACAGTTGCTCAGGTTGTATACTGCATTTACATAGACCACGTGAATGGCAAACCCTGTGGGTATATGATCCAATTTGTAGCATCTGAAATAGCCAGGAATCATTTACAGTAACTGAACCAATAGAAAGCATTCAATCAATGCTTCCTTTTTTAATTGAACATATTATATATAAACAGTGAATATGTGGGTATATACATGACTGCTGCCCAAATAGGAATTCTGCTCTTCCCCTTATTAACCATGTAAACTTGGGAAAGTTTCCCAAGATTTTGTCACCTCTGTTCTTCACTTATAAATTGGAGATGTTACATAGATTCCTAGTAGAACTGGATACACTTATACAGAACTTAGAACCATTCCCAGTACAAACATTTGTCACCAATATTATTAGAGATTATCCCAATGTACAAAGTACACATAGGGACTTTTATTTTAATATTCTTAGTAGAAACTTCAAAAAATTGTGCTCTCCCTAAAAAGTACCTTTTATTTTTTCTCTGAAAATCACTTGTAGCATTTAATGGAAATAGGTGCTTTTTGGATAGGACTATGGCAATGACACCATGGGGATGACAGTCTGTATTTCTAAAAGAATATGATAAGGGAGAGAGAGCAATTAACCACGTTGGTCACCTGCTATATGGCAAGCACTGAGTAGGTATTTCAAATAAGAGCTTCCCATCAGTCCTCTCAAGTATTCTACACTGTAGGAGAATTTTGCCATAGGACAAGCTAAACCGCTTCTCTGTGCATGCCATTGTGCCCTTCGTCTCAGTAATCATCATCTCATCAGTTAATACAGAGCCTACTCCCCTACAAAATTCCTCCATACTTTTCTGAGTTTTCAGGAGCATCTCATGTGACTCACACAGTCTAGTCGGTCGGATACTTCTTGGTATCTGCCAGACATCACAACCCCTTCTACCCGGGATGGGTCACTGCCAGTTCTGCTGGATGCTTCCACATCTATCCAGCTACCTTTGCTGGGTTCTGAACTTTGACCTTGTTCTGCATGTCCCCACATACACCAGCACCACCAGCACCACCAGCCTTAGCATCTCTCTCTGGGCACCAGTCACCCACCAGCTAACAGTGCTGCCCCTACTGCTAGATTGCACAGTGGTCCTTTTAATAGAGGAAGGTCAGCAAATGTCTCTCTCCATAGTGCACTGCCTTGGGAGACAAGAAAACAGCAATGTTTGCACCTTGATCTCTCCCCATGTTTCCAAAGAAAACACCTTTATAGATTTTTACATTTTTATGCTCAGCCTTATCTGTTTCCAGAACCCAGGAAAATGGGGATATAGTAGAAACTCTAGACTGTATAAACGTTGCCCTTCCTGTTGAATGTTTAGGGTCACCATTGATGCAGTGGCCTCCAAGACAGATGTACCTTACAGTCTAAGACACCTCTAAGGACACCATAGCCCATAGCTGCTTCATGAACTTTTATAAAAGAATTTTCTCCCTAATATAATTATGTCTACAATCATGATAGAAAATATGCAAGGAAATGTTGTATTTCTCGAACTGCCACTGTATCCTGTATACATATAATACATAGATTATAAAAAGCTTTTATAAACAAAAGCATTTCAGAACTGGAAAAATGTAAGGATTGAATGATAAAGACAAAAGCCAGGATAACAGAATCAGTATCAACTCTGAAACCAGATAGATGTGGGGTTGATTCCTAGCTCTTTTTGGTTTTGGTCACTCAATTCACTTTGCCTACTTCAGCTATGAAACTAAGATATTAATATCAACCTTGAAAATTATAAGCAATAGAATTACTGTGTCTAAAATATCTAGCATAGTAGGTGCTCAATAAATGCTCATTAAGTTCTCCATGATTAGCATTTTGTCATTTTCTTTGCATGGGAACTTTGGCAGCTCCAGGCCATGAAACATGATGGGCAGCTGAAGAACAGCATTTCTTTTGCAATTACTGTCTCTTATGTGTACCTGTGAAAGCTAATGGGGATGCTTTGAAGAACAAGATCACCAAGATTCCTAATCATGAAGATTCTATTCTAGATAAGAAAATAAAACCACCAAAGAATAGGTGAAAATATTATAAATTGCAATCAGAAATCTGAAGCAAATATATAAAGGATGTCAGAAATAGAGAATGGGAAGTTTATAAAGAGTTTTAAGCAGAGGAGTAAAATTATCTCATTAATATTTTGAAAGATCATTTGTGATAGTCTGAGGAGAATGGATTGGAAGATCAAAATGTGAAAGGAGCAAGTGAAAGTCAGTCTGTTCTGTTATGAGATGATAACATATGGTAACCTTCGCTGACTTCAAAACTGAGTTCAAAATGACAAACTAGTTATTTCTGTGTGTGAAGTGTGTTAGTAAGAATCTTTGGGGGCAAGAAAACACTTTATTATGGGAACTGGTAAGTGAATAAACAGTTTGCATCTTCAGCCTAAGTCATGCGATGATACAACAGAACACTCTAAAATCACAGATGAAAGAAGATGGCGCCAAATCTGGAATAAAGAAATTTAGAAAGCTGCCAGCAGGCTTTGGGGCATGGATTTCACATGGCACAGGAGGGGAAGATACAAGTAAATGCCAGCAAGGGCTTCCTGTAAGGAAACAGCCAAGACCAGCTCATACCAGAAAGATGAGCTAGCACCATATTAGTTCCACTAGCACCATATTAGTCTCTCCATCACAGGGCAATCTGACACAGTTTGAGAAGTCTCCTGCTCTCTGTGATTTGGGCTTCTGTGGCAGAGAGAAAAACTGCGTTAGCTCAGCGAATTTGTACATATACACACATAGATGTGATACATGTATATATAATATAATACACAATCCACTGAATTTAATTCATTAGTTTTAACCTCCCTCATATTCCATTGTGTGAGTTTACATGCATGACATAGTGATAGTCTACATTTGAAAATACTGCAAAATGATCACCACAAAAAGTTTAGTAAGCATCTACCACCTCACACAATTACAACATTCTTCTCACAATGAGGAATCTTAGGATCTATTCTCCCGTACTTGAACTTTCAAATAAGCTCATTAGCCCAACAAAAGAGTGTTCTCAAACAGAAATTTCTTGCAATACTAATATCCCATTAAATAGTCCATGGGAAAAAAAGCTAAAGGTCTTTGTACAGAACTCCACCTCTCAACTTCTGTGGTTATCAGTAGTTTGATAAAAATTTAATGTGTTTCTTTCTCAGGATAATACACTGCACAGTGATGTCAGGAAACTGAATTCCTTCATCACTTGAGTTTCAGTAAATTGAAAGAGGAAGACTCTCAGAAGGTAAGCTTTGAGGAGGGAACAAAGTGGGTAAAGAAGGTGGGTCCAAATAATGACTCAGGGTCAAGAGGTGGGCAGAACAGGCCACCTGGTATCTAAAGGACATAGGTCCTGACAGGTCATGGTCATGACAGAGAGGGAAGAGGCAAGGGATGTTGAACACAAAAGTCACCTCTGTGATACTTTGTTTGGAGATAGTTCCACTCTACTCTCTACTCCAATAGATTAAAACAAACTCTTGTTTCCTGTTGTGTCTGCCTGTCTGTTTTTAGTAAGGTAGTCTATCTAGGGAAGCAGGAGGCAGACTCTCTCACACTCCTCACTCTAACATAGTCCTTCAGCCTTAAGGAGCAATAGACAAAGTATGTCCTTGAAAGGTCAAGTTTAGAATGGAATAAAATACTGGGGAAGAAATTAAAAGCTAAAACCGCTTTAGCTTTCATGTGATTCCTAAGACATCACAAGCAAGAACTAACGATATGTACTTGACAGAACATGAAGTCTTGTGCTCTGTGCTCTCTGCAGAGAGCGATGAGGTGATTCTTTGGATGCTGATCAAATCCCTGCCTCCCTCAGGTAGCTGCACAAGGACCCGAAGGAGCACTGCGCCATCTAGTGGGAAGATGTGAGGCATCAGCCTTCGTGTTACAGACTTGGCTTTACACACAAACATTAAATTGCTTTGTTGTGTTTTCAAGGAAGGCTTGAGAACAAAATCAAAAACGGAGCTGACAAGTACAAAAGTGCCATCAGTTGGAGATATTCTCTAGTAAGTTTCATGGTAAGTTAATATATAAATGAATACAATTGAAATGCAGGACCATACTAAATTCTCTAGTTTTCAAAAAGAAATAAAATTGAGAGTTATTGAATGTCAACTTTGTGCCAATGAGGAACTGGTGTAGAGTCTTTCATGTATTCATACATGTCATCCTGCCAACCACACTAGGAGATATGCCTAGTTTCATCTCATTTTACAGGTAGGTATCTGAAACAGTGATATGCCCAAAGTCACACAGCTGGCAAGTGGCAGAGCAGGAATATAACCTTGAGCTCTTGGCATGATAGGTTGCTTCTCTGACATACACAAAGTAGCACAAGAAAACTGGATTTCATCAAACAAGATCAGAGAACATAGGTCTTTGAAAAGCACATTTCTAAAATAGAAGACTGGTTTCAAGTTGCTTCTGAACTTGAAATAAAACTCTGAAGTTGTTATAAGGGAGAAACATATGTACAATAACTTTTTGAAAATAACTTTTATGAGTAAAATTCCCTTTTCAGAATCATAGAATTTGGAATTAAGGGGCAAGATCTCTTGACCTTTATATCATCTTATATAACCATGACCATTATACTATCTCCATGTCATCACTAGCATTTATTGTTTACCTATTGAGTGCTATGCTTACAGCCTAGAGATTATATGAGTAGAAGTTCTTATTTTACAGATAAGTGGGACCGGGTGAACTTGAGAGTCTTGTCTGAGATGACAGACATAGTCTAAGATGAAGCTAAAAGTGGAATAATGTATCCCCCAGCCCCTTCCCTGTGCACAAGTCAATGTCCACTGGATGGGACAGTCATCAGCAATATCTGAAAGAATGATGGAATGTTTTCTATTTCCAATTGTCTTCTTAGCACAATTTTCTCCACAAATGCTTGGTCATTCCTTTAAAAACCATTATCCTTACTTTTCCAGGTGATACATTTTTGTTTCAACTTGGTTATTAATGATGTAATTTAATCTGATTTTGCTAGGCACCAGTTATCCTTCTTACAGCTGTTTGATCATTTAGCAGCTAATAGGCATTTCCACAATTGCTGATATGAAAAAGATAAGAAAAAGCATGGTCCCATATATTCTCTGATTCACCTGAGGTAAGCATAATCCATAGATCTTGATTTGGAAAATGTGTCCATCTTCCAAGTTTTCTCCTCTTTCATGGGAGAAGTCCTGGGTACCAGAATCTAAACCTCCACATGAATCTTCTTGCGGTAGCTGAGGGCAGAATTGTCCCCATCTCAAATGACAAGGGAAGTGGATTGTTGGCACAGAACATATCTTCCCCACAACTTCCAAAGAAAAGCAAACTAGTTCTCAAAATACAAAATATATGAGACATCTTCAATCATGAAATTTAAGTAATGGTTTCTTAGAATAGTAAAAAATCATTTTATCCAGAAGGAAAATTAAAACCTACCAAGATATATCTAGGTGATCTGTGCCCTTCCCACTCTTAAACCTCAAAACGTTAATCAGCTTTCTATTTCTGGTGTCAGGATCACTTGATCAGCGTAAGGTGACAGACAGACACCTTTGAAAAGATAAGCTATCTGAGATGAGGAGCAAACTTGCTAGAAATGGCCAGATAAATAAAAATAGATTGCAGTCTATCTGCCAAGAGCCACACTTTTTCCCCAGCCATTTGCAGGAAGAGCTAAAGTAGGTTGCTATACATTATAGGTTATTTTCTCTCCTGAGCTCTACCACCCCACGTTCCATTTTCATTCCAATTGCTGAGTTTCTAGAGGATCATACTGCCATTTTTCTCCTCTTGTCTAACACCAGTCACATTTCTGGGCTGTTGTTCTCACCACTGATGGTGTTAATCTCCATAGGAACCAATGTGACTCAGAGGGTCAATGTGTACTTGGCAAATCTTGTTACAATCATTGCCAGCATGTTATCAGCAATGGCAGCATAATCCACAGTGATCACATTTTTTGTTTTGTGAATTTGTCAGTGAGTCATGCAGCTTAAAAGCAACAGGTTCAAAGGAAATCTTAGCTTAGCTTTTGGGAGTAAATCCTATCACAGCTACCTTTTATGCAAGCTTCATTCCAGCATTTTTCATTTCTAAAGTCATGTAATTTACTATTTGCTAAGGAATGGAGTTTTCTTGGATTTTTTCTGTGTCCATTACTTATTGCTGAGGTCATGCATTTTATTTACAGATAAAAGCTAGTAAACTAGATTAACAATGGTGGTGGGAAAGTGACTCCCTTTTTCATTAGAACAACTTGATTATTCTGTTGTTTCCATTTAATAATATAAAATGTGCTTCCGACCTCCTAAAAGATGACTCCAGTGTAAGATGGTTAATTAGGATGTGTCTCAAAAAAGTCTGAGGATTCTGTAGGATTTCTAAATCCAACTACCCTCCAGCAGTGACCAATAGATGAGTCCAGATTCTTCTTGACTGGTGCAAAGTAAACAGTCTTCCTCTCCTTCCAAGGTGCACCATTCAAGGAAAGATCATTGTGATGACCAGAAGACCCTTTCTTAGAATGAGTGACTAGCCCAGAACTGTGAGTAATGCTAAACACAGAGGAGAAAAATGGCAGTATGATCCTCTAGATTTCTAAGAATGACTCGTTCTCAGAATGAGTCAAATCTGTCCTTTATGACGTTTACTCAAACACAATTGTTCTGCTGTGTGGGGAACTATATAAAAACATTCCCTTCAAAGGCTCATCTTATCTCCACCTCAGCCCAACACTTCCTGCCTCAACACTAGGATTTATCATGTATGTGTTTTATGTGTCTGTCTCCTCCACCAAGCAGAGCTTCCTAAGGACAAAAGGCTTGTCTCATTCTTTGCCCAGTGATTGCCTGTGTTTAATATCACCCCTTCATATACTCCACACTGTTGTTGTTGTTTTTTTATTTTTCTTGTGGTCATGCCAGACCAATCTAGATATTTCCAATTCCTTCAACTATACCTCCTATCAGCAAAGCAGATATTTGCCTCTTCTTGCCTGCTCCCTCCAACAGGAGCACTAATGGGGTGAAAGCAGGCAGATTGAATCATATAATGTCTCTTTGACAAAAACTATACTTTCAAATATCATGCTGTGCAGTGAGGGTAATGGAGTAGTTTGAAAATTCTATAAAGGATGCTCTGGGTCCTTCAAACAGCCTTGAAATTTTATAATAAATTAGAATTTTACAACAGGAGAAACTGTAGACATCACCTCATCCAATCAGTAGCAAAGAGGGATATGGGAACCCAAGAATCAAAGTGAATTTCCCAAGGTCACAGAGCCTGTTATTGGCAAAGTTAAGACCTGAAACCGTGTCTACTTATTCTCTATATCATGTTCTTTACAACACATCACACGAAGGCAAAGAGAATATTTTACCAAGCATTTTGTATGCTCCTGAATAGTTAACTGGTGGTTTTAAACTGAGAAAATGACTTCTTAAATATTGGGACCTAAATTTTAGCATTCTCTCTCCTCCTGATAGCATTTATTGGTATTGAATATTCCGATAAGGTGTTAAAGCTTACAACTACCGTATCTGGCAATCTTAGTTTCACTCTCATAAGACAGAGATAATGCTCATTTGAATTTCCAGAACTAGATGGAGTCTTTCTTCTTCATGCTTATCAGATGCCAGCATTTAGCTCCATTGCAACACTTGACAAAATTTAAACATTATCAGTAGCCTGATTAATAATTTTGCAATTATTTATTGATGGTTATCCATGACAAAATTTCAAGTGCACGCTAATGTCCATCATTTTACCTATTTCCTAGATATAGGCCAATATTTTTTCCTAGTTATAAGTCCAATCATGAATTAATATAGGTATATTAAAGAAACACTAAAGTTTATTTTTAAAAAACATATAATTTGAAACTCAAACATGCTAAAGTTATACATACTGTATGAACTTGGAAATGGGCAGTGTCCTGAAATATCATACATGAACTAGTGATTAGAACCTGAAACATTCATTCTCATAATTTGCTTTATTCTCATAGAGTGAAAAGAGAATTTATAACATTTCTTCCATTAAAGGAAAACTATATTCCTTTTGTGTTGGTGAGGTATACTATAAAGAATGTGATAAAAAGCAAAAGAAGAAATTGTTTCATTTTGGGGCCCACCAGTAATTGTACATGTGACCTTGGATAAAATAAATACCCAGATCTGAGTAACAAAACAACATTTGTAATTCTGTTTATAAGGGAACATCATTCCTATTTTAGAATGTAGGGCACCAGGAACCTAAATCCCAGTTCCTAAAATAATCACTTGCCAGGTGAGAAGGAAATTTGCTCCAAATTCATTTTGACTGAAAGAAAGTTCTCATTAACAAAAGCTAGCATCTGCTAAAATTGTCACTTGATGAATATACAATAGAAATTTTTTTGTTCAGTTCAATCAGGAAAATTGACTCAAGCAGAAGACTTAAAAAAATGCATACCTTAAATATTTCACCTAAATTTCAAATATGCAAGTGTGTATTTATGGGTCCATCTCTTATATATAACTAAACCTCCATTGCCTAAAGTTCCTCAGTTCTTTTCATATAAAATACTCCTAAATGTCTCCTTTACAGTTGGTTATTTTGATTTGTTTTTAACAGGCAAAACATCAAGATACTTGAAAAGCAATCTGACTACAAAACCTTACTTTACAAACTTTTAATAACACTCCCGTCTTTACAAAGCATATCATTTTTTTCAAAAATATCAGTGACTCCCTTTCCATAGACATAATTTATCTTTAATATATAGTATAATAACATTGAATCATTATAGGTACAATGAACAGTAATGGATTTGAGAATAAACACAACTGATTCTCAGTAAACAAATAACTCCACTTCTAATAGAAGAATTACTAACTAGATTACCAGCCCATCATGGGTACCTACCAGTCACCCCCACAGAGGGTAAAAAGAGTAACTGTTCAGGTGTTAACTCACTTTTTAATTCCTTCTGTATTTGTATCAATGAAGCCTTCATGTATCTCACATATCTGATCTATGACACCCCCCCTTCTTTTCCACTGACTAGACTTTGATACATTCACCTATATGATTTTCCCAGGGCTGCCTTAATAACTTATCACAGACTGGGCTGCTTAAACCCATTGAAATTTATTCTCCCACAATTCAGTAGGCTAGGAATCAAACTCAGGTCAACAGGACCATGCACCCTCTGAAGACTCTAAGGAAGAATTCTTCCTTTCCTCTTATAACTCCCCTCCCCTCAAATTCCTTAGGTACCTTTGTCCTGTGGTACCAGTTCTCTAATCTCTGTCTCCATTTTCACATGGCTGTCTTACCTTGTATATATCTGTATGTCTTCACATGGCCTTTATAAGGACATGGCAGGGGAGTTATGGTCCATTCATGTGACTTCATTATAGCTTAACTAATTATATCTGCAAAGTTTAAAAAAGGTCACATTCTTAGGTTTCCCTTACAGTTTTGGCAGATGCTATTCAGTCTAGAACATCTTATTTTGACCGGTCTTCTCACTGTCTAGGCCTCAAGAATGCTATTTCCTCTTCCAGAAACTCCCCACTACCACCCACATCTTTAACATGGCAAATTCTTACATCCCTCAATACCCAGTAAAGACATCACCTCCTTCTAACTGCCTTCCGCAGCTCAGTGCTGTGCCCTTGCTGGTTGCTTTCTCAGAGTTCAGTCATTGACTCTTTAATATTATTCATTTCACTAATCTGATATTGCCTGTTCTTATTTTCTGTCTGTAACCTCATATCCACTCATTCAACAACCATTTGTTGAGCATTTGCAAAGTGCCTCTACTATGGTAAGGGCTGAGCTGGTGGCACAGGAAAGTCTAAGAGTTCCTGCTTTTTTTTTTTTAAGTAATAATTCAATTTATTTATTTTTATTTTAAATAACATATATATATACATATATTTCACATCATTGTAATCCTCAGGGGTCACCCACCACCTCTCCTCCCTGGCTGCTCCAACTGGTCCCCCCGCCCCTGAAGTTGCATATTTTCATTTGGTTGTCCATATATTAGTGAAACCATTTGGTGTCTGTCTTCTTCTTTCTGTCTTGTTTCTGCTATATGATTTCCTCTAGCTACATCCATGTTACCATAAAATCACCAAATTTGTCTTTTTAATGATGAGTAATATTCCATTGTGTATATCTACCACATCTTTTTCATCCACTCATCTGTTAAGGGATAGAATTCATGAGCCTTTAAATTTGATGATGACTCTCTAGCGTTTAGCAAGCTCTTAGATGTATACTAAGCATTTGAAAAACAACCCTTGATTGGATTCATAAGCAAAAATTTCAGTGAGCAAAGCAAATACCAATGAACAAGATGGGACAGTTGGAGGTCTTGGGCTATGGAATATGTATTTGGGGTTGCAACAAAAATTTTCTGGTAACTCATGACATACTAAGAAAATGCACTACCTGCTTTTCCAGCAAAATTATGTCAATGAGAAGTCATTTTACATAGATTCTAAAGTACCTTGCAAGTCAAAGATTTCTTTTAGTAGTTGATAATTTCAACAGGAGGTGATCTATTATTTATCTATTATTTATATTATTTATTATTTATTTGCAAGTCAAAGATTTCTTTTAGTAGTTGATAATTTCAACAGGAGGTGATCTATTATTTATCATTTTCATTTGAACAGATTCAAAAAACCATACATTTTTACAATGTCCTAGACTTGACATGAAATATAATTGCTAATTATGTCAATTCATCAATTTATACAAAATAAGTAATAATAATTATGTACTGAGAGATGTGTCTTCTCCTTGAAACTAAACACATGGCTGGATTACATTTGCCTTAAGATTTGGTTGATATGTGACTGAGTTCCAGAGGAATACAAGTGAAAGTGATGTGGTCACTACCAAGCTAAGAGAAAACTCACCCAGGTTTGCCCCTGTGTTCTCCTCTGAAAAATGGACTTCTAATACATGCATTATCAACAGGAATGTTTGTGCTTTCAGGAATAAAAATTGATAGCCTGAAGGACTGAAAAACTCCTCAGCGTTACAATAGTTGGTAGCTCTCTTCAAAGCTTAATTTGACCTGATAAATTCTTACTTCTTAGTATTTAATTTCTCTCATTAGGGAGAATTTAAATGTAATCAAATTAATTAACTCTAATTAATTACATTTAATTAATTTAAATTTTCTCCTTAGGGGGGAAAAGGAAAAAAACATTTGAGAAACATGGCTCTAGAGCAAACTTGGATGCTATGTTTTGAAAATGAGAGAACTTCTGTCAGCCTGGGTCTCTGAGTTACTAACTGCAGGAGAAGCATCTTGGTCACTGCTCAGTGTCATCAGCCAATAAAACCAACTTTCTCTTTTGCTGGAACCATTACATGTTTGATAGAATATCTGATAGAATCGCTCAACTTAAATATAACTCTATCTTACCCATTTACACTTGGGGAAAGCTGAGCTCAAAGAAAACAGTCCAAGGTCAAGACAACTGATAAATGTTAGAGCAAAAATTTGAAATTTGTCTGATTCCAAAACTGAGCTATTGATCATTATGGTCTGTTGTTTCCCCAGCTGTCAAAAGCTAGATGTTTTCACTGTATGAAGTGGTAGCCTGTCTAACTGATATACTAGAAACTGCAGAATGCAATTTAGTTAGTTTGGGGATTAAAACTATACTGTTTATCATTATAACATTTTTGTACATCAAAAGTTAATAAATGCTTTCAAGATTCATAACTTTAATTCAGGGTTAGGAAGCTGTTCTACAGCAAGGCCTTGTGATCAAGTGTGTGCAGTAATGAAACATGAAAGGCAGCATGTGGAAATAAATTAATATCGCTTTTGACAGACACGAAAACACGATGCACCACATCTGGATGAAACCCATAAAAAATTCAAACGCAAACGTGCAATCATCAAAGGGCCATGGAATTTTGTTTCACATGCACTAGAAAATGTCAAAGTTTTCCCAGCTGAAAATGCAAAATCAGGCTGAAGATGTCATAAGAGAACTTATGAGAAATTATTTCAGAATTTTTGCTCTCCTAAGCATCTTACAATGGAAGATCATATTCCAAGTTAAAATGAGCTTCGTTCTAAAGTTGTGAATCTTTTGTTTTCCCACAGAAATTGTATATGATGTGCCCATGTGGGAGCTACTAAACATACATTGCTTACAAAGAAAACATTATCAGTTCACATGGAAAGCTTAAGGAGTCTTTCCTTGTTATCCATGTATGTTCACACATATTTTAATCAAAGCATGTTCACACATCTTTAATGTACAGTACATTTTAGAGTCCCTGAGTTTAAAAAAAAAGGATAGTAATAAATGCTAACTAGCAAAGTCTACCTTGGCAATAGGTAGAAAGAGTATTGCTCCAATCTTTTTAATTTTCAATCTGAGTTTCATTTGTCCTTTTCTGATGGTCTTTGGATACACAATTCAACCATGTTCTCTAGAGAATCTCCCTTATTTTTTTGTTTCATTTTACTCCATTGCAGCTTCAATAAGTTAATTTGCTGTTCAGAGACTTACATGCATCACATTCCAATCTGAAATACAGTAAATGTGAAAGAAAGAAAAAACTGGAGCTACTAAATGCTAGATGGAGATTACAGGGTCTTTCAGGTGGAGGTTAGGGGAGGAATTATCTTTTATTCTTATAGATTTAAAAGGGTGCTACAGCTTTGCAACACAATGCCATATACAAAATTAACATCATAGAGAAACACCAGGTCCACACTTCTTATATTTAATGCCAACTCCTCTGTATTCTGTGAGTAGCCCTACCTTTTATCATTTAAGAGATAAAGCTCTGCATTAAATTTTCCAATTATTACCTGTCTGGTACAGTTGCAACAGGACCATATCAAGTATTTGAGTTTTACTAGGAAAACGTAATTACAGTTTGAAAAATAGTAGAAAATGCATTCCTATCACATCCTTAGTGGCAGTTTATATGCTAAAAAGAAAAACGCTTAGGGCCTAATTCATAAGAGCTTTATGCTTCATTTACATTTTTCTGTGCAGTTTACTTGGAAAAGAGCATAATGCATGTTTTTTAAGTAAAATATGCCATTTTGGGATTCATTCAACTTGCTTTCCATTGTCCTCATCAAGGGCCAACTGCTCTTTTCTACAGTCCTAAAGGGCACCAGTAAATGGAGTGGGTGGAAAGCCCTCAATATTAACTAGAAAAAATGCCTAAAACCTTGGTATGGATAATTTAGAAAATTTACAGCAGTCTCTAGCAGTCAAATCTTGGAAAGCCTGTTGTGCTTTTACTATGCAGACTGTTTTCCAAGCCCTTTGTATGAGTACTGAACAAATTACATGACAATACAGATATTTTTGAAGGCCACTCAGAAAACAGGAAACTGACCACTTTCCAGCCAATCCATTTTCTTTCCCTGAGTTCAGTTTTTCTCAAAACAAGGCCTGTAGGTCAGCAAGCATGAGGATTGACTAAGATTCTTCCCACAGATATGGTTTCTTAGGTTCTATAACCCAATCAAAAATTCTGAGAGACCTGGAGCTTGAAGCTATCCTCGTGATCCTTACACACATTACACAAGCAGCAGATTTGGCGGGGGGTGGTAGATTTTCTCTTTTTTTCCTTGCTTTTTTAAATGAAGTACCATTATTTTACATTCTCATTAACTTTTCCACAGCATAGAATTTCTCCCCTCACATGTGGTCACTGTTGTCCTCCATCATCAACCATGAAAGCAGCAGATTTAAACCCCTTCACTCTCTTTGGGACTGAGACAGTTAAAAGGGATGTTTGCTTCAGGGTAGTACTCCACATACTCTGATTTAGTCACCAAGGATTTGTCAAACCAACTTTACAAGCTATGTCAACACAGGAAGCGGCCTAACTCCATTTGCGAGAGAATGATTTTGTTTCGAACACAGGAGTGATCCATGTGAGGCCAATCTATGACCCTCCATCTTTCTTGCTTCTACTGTTTTCTAGTGTCTCCAAAATTGCACAATGAGAGGTCATAATCAAACACCTTTTTCACGATGTTCAGGGATGCGATGGCAAACAAATATTGCATACAATCAACCAGTTATTTACCCTACACCCTGTCAAAATGGCCAGGCCAATTTTCTGTCCCACTGCGCTTACTAGTTGCTTTTGGTATCATGTTGACACTACATGACTTGATATCAGAGAAAAATTAGAACCCCACCAAAAAAAAAAAAGTGTAGTTACCACCATTATCTGGTAATAACGATAATACAGTTACAGCTGGTGGAAGCCACAGACCTTGACAGATGTGGCTAGGTCTACTCCAGGGCATATTGAATGCTTCCTTGTAGCTTGAGAAAGGGGTTGTGTCCTAGAGATCCCTAAGTGTCACCTATCTCTGATTTTCCTTTACTTCTTGGCACAAAACATCTCATTGCAGGTAGAAACTTCCCAGCACAGTCCAAGCCAGCAGCAGTGAGTAAGGAGGTGTGTGTTCCCATGATTTAGTCATGGGGTGGGAAGCAACCCTCACAAACCACTGAGTCGCCCCAGAGAGTGACTGCATTTACGGATCAGCTTGGTAAGCAAGATCTTTCTTCAGGGGCACCACCGAAATACGGGGGTTGTTTGTAACCACGATGTAATTCATCCTTATCCTGATTTTGATAACTCGCTGTGTGTTAAGAATACTATATACGCACATTAGCCTAACTGTGGAATGATACCTGGCAGAAAACCCGTGATGATCAACAGCCACCTACATTTTAGTTCCATTTTTGGGAGTAGGTTCAGTCTCCAAGTGATGATGCAATCATCTGAAAATTTTTCTGGATCTGAGAAGCTTTGGAGATTCAACTCAGAGGAGATAAGTTTGAAGAGTAAATGAGATAATTTATGCTAAAGTGTTCTGTTTACTGCACAGAGCTTTCCAAATAAGAATTGGGCTTGACAAAGAGACAGAGCCCATTTAGATTGCACTTAAGTTCACACAATTCTAAAGGAAGCACTTCATCATTTTGCTTTTTTCTTTGGAGAGTTTTTAATGTCCATGTGTGCAAGTGGCAAACACCATATCGGCTCAATTTTATTTCTTTTTATTCTCCCTCTGTTTTATTTTGTCCTATTTTATTTTACAGCCTTGAATACAATTTAGGGGAATAGGTTCACACCTCTTTAAAGAAATTTTTGTTTTGATATTTAAAAGAAAATAAAATTTGTTGGATAAAGTGATGCTCAAGTTATAAAATCATAGTTACACTTCTTATTTTTGCCACTCATGTCGTATTTATAGTCATGTCTCTCTCTTTTATTTTTTTCAAAATAAGTCTATTAAGCACTTGCTAAAAGCATGATGGAAGTGTTCTGAGAGGTAGAAAAGTGGAGAAAGTATTCTTTATGGACCTCCAAGTTCATCATTTGTGCAATACAATTAGCAGCTTCCAAGCTCATGTTTCCAACCTGACATACTTTGAGTAAAAGTGCTATTATTTCTATTAAGCATTATCTTTGGGAAAAGATCTTAGTAGCAGTAGAGTCTGGTTAGTATCTTTTAAAATTCCATATCTATGTAAATGTATTTGAATGGGGTTGTTTTTCTTTTGAGAAGTGGTAGGGATTAATAAAGCATAGATAGATATGTGGATAAGTAAAGGTTAATAGAAAAATTAAAATCCTGAACCCACAATAAAAAAGGAAGAAAAAGATGATGTTTTCGGCTTCTCCAAGAAAGAAAGACCATTATGCTGTTTTCTTCTGTGTCAGTTTGCCCTAAAGCGATGTTGTTTCCTGAGCGTAATAAAGACCCTATTTCTTCTTAGCCCTTGCAGTCTATTAATTACTGCTGCTGGTGCTTGGAGACGTTGCAGTAATCATCTGTAAGATGATAGGAGCTCTCGTCATTCTGAGATGTGGGTTTCAGCCATCTAAAATTACCCAAATGAAACAGATGTTGCAATGTGAGTCCTTATTAGAATGTTTCCTTCTTATTACCCAGCAGAAAGCTGTGTTCCTCACACACCAGCCCCACAGAGAGGGGCTGCGTCAGACAGCTTGGCTGAGCCTGCTGCCTGAGTCTTTCCACTGGACCGACAGGCTCCCAAGGAGTTCTGGTCTGCATCTCCCACACAAAAGCCAGATCAGAAGCAGCCCACCACCACCTAAACTCACCAGGCATGCTCAGCATCCAGCTTCCCCTCTCTCCCTCTTCACTCACGCTAAATGACCTGAGCCAGCTTTGCAACCAGGAAGCCAGGGACGCACCCAGTCATTTAATACAGAATTAAAAGAAACAGACTCTCTAAACATGTTGTTAGCACAACATGGTTGATGTTCATAAAATAAAACTTTCTTCTGTTTGTGGTGAGGAGAACTCATTATAATACAAAAGAGGAAAAGGAGAAAGCTATCTGGAGATGTAGCTTATAAATGATACATCCCGTTTCCCTTCCTACTTTCTCTTTCCCTCTGGCATGTAAGCTTCATATTCCAGAATTAATTCACTCAATAAATACTGAATGCTTACCGGGTGCCGGGCATTATTCTAGTGACTGAGGAAACAGCAATGAAAAAGACAAAGTCCCAGTTCCTGTGGAGTTAACAGTCTCATGGGAAACACTCTATTGTAAAAAGATGTATATAATATAATGTAGGGTATACATATGCTTAGGAGAAAATTAAACAGAATAAAGGGAAACAGAACAAAAATGACTCTGATTTTCATAAGAATAATCCAGCTTTCACTAAAGATGTAATCTGAGAGAGATGAAGAAACAAATGAAGTGAGGAAATGAAGAGATCAGGGCAAGTCTGGGAAAAAAGGCAGTGGGAACAACATGTGCAAAGACATTAAGATGCAAATAAGCTTGGTGTGTCCCAGAGACAACAGAGGTTTAAAGGTGGCTGCAGTGCAAGGATGAGGAGGATAGCTACCCGAGAGGATGCCAAGAGACCTTCTCACATAGGCTTCTAGGTCACTGAAAGGACTTTGGATATGATGAGAAACTACTGGAAGGTTTGAGCAGATTAATGTATGATATTATCAGTTTTTTAAGATCATCCTAGCTGCCATTTAGGAATAGTCTGGTAGGTTAATGTTAAGGACACTAAATAGAAAAGGGAAAAGAAATTATAGAGTTCCACGTTGGACAGTGTTTGGCATCATGTAATCTGTGTACCTTCTCAGCTTCCCATCCCTGCCTATTTTCTTTCTTTCTGTAAGCTGGTACCCACCTATGCTTGCTGGCTCCTCCACTTTAAAACTCAGATTCATGTAACCTGCCTTCCCCAGGCATATATTTGATCATATAGCAAGTAAGCTCTCCACAGGCTGAAACTTGAGCAGTAAAAAGCATTAGATGGAAAAGGGAAGCAGACAAATAAATCCCCCCTCCTTTCTCTCTCTTGTACACTAACTCAAGGTGCAAAGCTTCCTGACACCCCATTAGGAGGCATATGTGACACATAAGTGAGTCTGTGGGTGACCGGCTATGTCCTCTCAGAGATCAGCACACAGGTAGGGCCAGACCAGTACTCCATCTCCACCCACAGCCCTGCATCTTCTTGTGCTTGACTTCCTTTTTATTTTCATCTCTCAACAACTGAAACTTGCACTTTTAAAATAAATCAACAGTAATTTTTGTATTACTTTTACTGAGGTAACATGGGTTTACAACATTGTATATGATCTAGAGATACGGGTCTGTCATGCACCTCACAGATCACATCAAAAACCAAGTTTACCTGCCTGGGACAGCTGTGGAAAATAAGGTCAGCTACATCAAAGATACCTCTCATCCCCATGACTCCAAGGGAGAGAGTCACCCCAATTCATTCATATCCAAATTCATCCTGCTAGATCAGCCGGTGACTTTCTGTTTCTCTGAGAGGAAATATTAGCATATGTGTCTACTAAGGGCTGAATGAAGACCCTTAAAAAAAGCTCTGGCTAGTCACTAGCAGATGAAAGGTATTGGGAGGAGTCATAGTGCTATTATCTTTTCAAACTCTCCAGCATTCTAATGTACAGAAAGACAGAGAACCAGTGTATCTAAAGAATGAAGAACAAACAGTTCATTCTAAGTAGAGAATTGGGCCAGGTTTTGTGATACACATGAGTTGGGTTTTCAAATAGGATTTTAGAAGAGAAAATAGAGCAAAAGAAGATTTAAGGCTAAAGGAAAAACATGAAGATAAAAAATATAATGTATAGCATAATGACAAGAGTCTAATATACCATATTAAGGTATCCTTGCAAGTTTCAAAGAACATTAATCTTAAAAGCTCTCATCACCAAAAAATGATAACTATGCAAATAATGGATGTTCACCAACTTATTACAGTGATCATTTTGCAGTATATACAAATATCAAATTATTATGATATATATCTGAAACTAATATACTGTCATATGTCAATTATGTTTCAATTTAAAATTTCTTTTCAAAGAATATGAGTGATAAGCTTAGAAAATGCTGAGTTTTCCTTGAGGTTAAAAAACCAAGTGCAAAGAAGGGTCTAATGTAGTTAATGTAGAAGGCAAATTATCTTTGGGAGGTTCAACCTAGCCCAGCAATGACCAACATTGTGGGTATTTGAGTTTAGGATGACAAGGTTACAAGGCAAGTAACCTTTTACAAAGTCACAAAATTGAACACCAATTAGAATTCTGATCCCATGACAACATGGGGAATCTTATCTAGATAATCTTTCATCTAGTAAAAATAGATCTTGTTTTGCTCTCTCAGTAAATTCCACGTGTAAGAGATTTCTAAATAGCTCTTTACCTCAAATCATTTTCCTAAGATAATTAATTGAATTGGTGTATAAATAGGGTCAATGATCCTACATGCAAAGTGTCTCTAGATGCAAAAGACTTTATTAACTATCATTAAAATAGGCACTTCTGACTTATGTATATCCACTCACTTTTGATCAAGAAAACATGAAACACTCAACCTAAAAAATAGGCCCATTTCTGTGTCTTCATGTGCTTTTTAGCACCACCAAAAAATAATCATGGTTCAGGTAACCCCAACCTTGGAAAAAATCTACAATTTAAATACCTTGAGGAATGATTTATAGTAATTGCATAGAATTTACCATCCTGCTTATGATTTTCTTCACTTAATGTGAAGGTCAGTCTGTATACCTTAAATATATATAATAATAGTAGAGAAAATGCAGACCTGTAACTCCCCACCCTTGGCAAATGGAGAGCAAGCTTACTGTTACTTATTAATATACAAAGTAAATATTTTACAGGTGGATAAGCTGATCATATGTGACAGATCCTGAGAATAACACTCCATTCTAATCCAGAATAAGAAAGAAAAGACAGAAAATTTTTGCAAAAGATTCAGATTTAAGAGGATCAATAGAATGGATATTTTTTTCCAGTTAAATGTGTAGGAGGCAGACTCTGGAAGGTACTTTGCATATCCACATCAGAGAGCTGGGTAGAATGAAAAACAGTTCCCCTCTGAGCTCAGTTATTCATATATATTATGGAAACAGGAGCTCAACTAATGAAGCCTACCTATTGCTAATGCCCTGCCTTTGTGATGTGCCTAAAAGCATTATTATTGTTTTTCATATGGGTATTTTTAATACAATTCATTGACCGAGAAGACAAAGAGTAATGCCAAGATCCGTGTTGGAAATGGACTCACTGCACAGGAGGGAAATGCACTCGGGAGAGAGACATCGACAGCTCTGGATTTGGTTGGCAGCGAGAGTGCCTAAAAGGAGAAAATAAACTCCAGCTTTCATGCTTCGTTTTTGTCAAACAGGTTTTCCAATTAATGCTGCTGGACAGATGCTAACAGACCTCTCATTCCTGCTGCCCTCTTCTTTGTCCCAAGTGTATTCTGTGTCCTTCCCCTGGCTCTGAATCTGGTCTGCCTAGCAGAAAGCAGGGTCATGCAGAAGAAATGTCACCGATTCTGGCTCAACATGCATTCGCAGGGCACTGGTACCTCTACTTCAGACAAGCATGAGAATTCCCAGAGAAAGATCACGGCGAGCAGAGTTGTAAAAGTGATGCTGAAAATACTATTTCTTTCTCTTTCCTTGGTCTCTTCAACATAGAAACCAGTTGTCCCGTAATACTTGCAGACATGTGCTTTATATTCTGTTGTTTGAATTTCTCAAAAGTGAATCTCTAGTTTCCTTCCACACTCCTCTCCCCAGGTACAATACTGATCAAAGATTTTTCCTTCTTTCTCCTTGTCTGTCTTGGTTTTCTTTTTTAAACATAGAAAGAGGAACCCTACAGGGCTTAGAAGTTCATTAAAATCTCCAGCTTCCCATCATATCAACAGCATAAGAAGGATGGTTTATATGTGGTCAGAGATGTTGCATTGGGGAAATGATGTGTGTTTTCAGAGTATACACATTTACAAGAATATATGCTGACAGACACATCTTAACCATCTTTATCGATGTCTGTAGACAACAATGCCAAAAGAGAAAGGCAAGTTGCTAATAACAGCTAATTGGGAAGAGCTCCTTTGCCATCCCTAAATGGGTGTGGGACTTAGTCCCCAACTATTAGTGTTAATCGTTATACCCATCATTACAACTTTTCATACATAGCTAAGCCAGAGCTTCGGTACATCTGAATCTTTTTATATTTATTAATTTGAAACTACATTCAAAAAAATTGGAACCATGTTCCCAAAGCTATGAATCCTAAAAATTTGCCTTAGAAGCTAACTGCTCTTTCATTAACTCTGAGCAAACTATATATATATATATTATTTGGCCAGGTAAGAGAGCCTATTAGTCCCTTGCAGAATTCCTTGGAAGAAAAGAGGGAAGAAAATGATGGGGACACTGTAGGGCAAGCATTAAGTGTGCTGGAGCATCAACTCATAGCACCCAGGGGAGCTGAGAGAATACATTTGCCTACCAGCACGCCTACCTAATGACTCCCAAGGAGGAGCTCACAGGCCCCAGGATTTATTTTAGAAAAATTCCATAGGCCAGTGACTCTTCTCGTTGACTCCTGGGAATCCAGGGATATGCTTTTGGGGATCTTCAGGTGTCACAATTATAATGTTATAATGCATGTTTTCATTTCAATGATATTTCACTTGTATGATCAAGAAGATAAACACATTCTGGAATATCTACATGTCTGCCTGCACTTGAATTCCCGAAGTGAGGATCAGTAAAACCAGCAGGGGGGACTTTTCAGTACTGCCCTTCTCAGAAGAGGTTCACAAGTGCCCAGGGATGTGTGAGCTCACGCATGAGGCTTTGTTTGTACTCAAAAGTTAAGAGTCAAATGACAGCCTTTCTCTTCTTACTCTTCCACCTTGCTATTTTCCAAATAAATGTTTCCTCTTTAACACATCCTTTCAGAGTCAAGCAGATATCTCTTGTATTCTATAACCAAAAACCAAGGAAATATTTATGAATGTATCTGTCTCCATACTGCATATTAAATGCACAGCGAAATCCCCTGGCACTATACTCCTGGTCTTGCCTTTTATCCCATTTCAGGTGCTCTCTGACACCTGTACTGAATAGGTCAGAGTTTCCAGTCTGGCACAGCCACAACCTGTGAGTCAGGAGCTACTGAGAAAGCCTGTCTCAGAGGCTCTTGAGAAGCCTCAGGCTATCAGCTGATGTCCTTGTAACATTTACAGGTCATCAGTATTCGGAGACCATGTGATGAAATTCCAGTCCGGGCAAATTCCTCCTGACTTATGAATTTTCTGGAGCTTATTAGGGTGAACCAAAGTGGGAAGAAGTGATTGAAAAAAAGCTTCTAATATCCCTCCGCCAGAATAAAATGTGTAAGCCAGCTGAAAAGAGGGAGTTGATTTCCCAGACGATTCCTTGGATTGATTTAGATGCAGACATCCCAAAGCTCATACAGTTCTGATTAATACCCACTTTATCTCCCTCTGTTGCTCACTTTCTCGCAGATGAATTAAATAATGCCTACCTGTGCCACCCCAAGTCCTGCAGGAGCACAACCTGATTGCTCAGAAGTGGTCCATTATGGGGGCATGGAAAGCAATCATAATAAATTATGATATTTAACCCTATCACACATACACACACACCAATACTCACAGCAGCACTCATGCCTCGATAGACCAATTAAGTAACATGATATAGGCATGTGGATTGAAAATGAACAACCTCTTTGGAATTGTCCGCGCAGAACTTTATTTCATCTGGTGTCAGGCTCAATTAACACAGCTATAGCTGATACCTGACACTTTGCTGACCCTCCACACTATGTGGGGTACACTATGGGTAAGACCACCTTTGGAACCCCTCTCATTTCCTTTCCCACTTCTGCCAACTCTTCCTGTGTTTGTGGCTGTACATTCCCACCAGGTGTTTCTTTTTAACCCACTCAATTCTTTGATGCGTCTCTCTCTCTCCCTCTCTCTCCCCCCCTCACTCTCTCTTTCTCTCTCTTTCTCTCTCTCATTGCTCTCTCTGTTTCTGTCTTTCATGAGAGCAGAAGCAGTGCCACTTCCAAGAAAAGAAGAAAGAAAGAAGAAGGTGATGTATTGCCTTCTAATCACCAGCTCAATCAGAAATTTGGCAGCCTGGAAATGCCATGCATAATATATGGAGCAAGCACTTTTAAAAGTGGATTATAGAGATTTTTTTTTCTGATACAAAGCCAGATGATTTTCTCTGATGGAGCTAAATGAAATAATCCTTTCTTTGTCCTTCCCCAAGAACCATTTACATATGATGTTATGTGCTGTTTTGTTCTTCTTTGTGGACTTCTTTCTCACCTTGTTTATTCAACATTTACACATTCCTAGAATTTTTCTAGTAACTTCAAGTACATTTTCCTACCATTTTCATGAGTACACAGAAAAGCCATTCATTTTCTTTTACTGGCTTCTGTTTTGGTAGACCAATAATATTGCTATTAAAAATTCCTCTGGATCAAAGGAAGATATGCTGAGCTTTAGATGCTAAAAGAATAAAGTTTAACTGCAGCTGATAAAATATTTGAGTGTTGTTATATCTCAAGGAGCATGTAATAAATGTGATTAAAATCACTGTGGTAGAGAAACAGACCTGAGATACCATTTAGTCCAACCTAGTCTTTTGCACACAAATTTGCACACAAATTGTCAGACTGTAATATCTTTGTACAGTGGTCTAATGTTTTTTGTTTTTAGTTTTTTGTTTGTTTGTTTTTGAGACTAGGTCTCGCTATTTTTGCTCATGGAACCGCAGGCTCTCGTTGCCCGGGGTACCACAGACTCAAGCAATCCCCAGCCTCAGCTTCCCAGGTAGCTGGGATTACAGGTGCACACCACCACACCCAGCTATTTTTTGGTACTAGGTCTCACTACCGGCCCCAGGTGGGACTCGAACAGCGATCCCTAGCCCCAGCTGCTTCATAGGCTGAAGCTTACAGTCACGAGCCACTGTGCCGGCCTCAACAGTGGCCTAATGTTGAAACAGAATTTGTTCACACTACATAGTTGTAAGGATAAGCCTGGTGACGATGCCAAATGTCCCTTGCAGGCTCACCAATCTATGTTCTTTATTGGTTCTAGCAATTACATAGACATATCAGGTAGGACAGGGCAGTGCAGGCTAGATTGGGGGTGTTGGGAGGCAGGCAAGCCCCCCAGCTTCCCAGAAATTTTCACTCTCTCTGGGCTCTCTCTTGCACTTCCTTGTGCTCTCTTGTGCTCTTTCATTCTCTTTCCTCTCATGATCTTTGTCTCGTAATCTTGCTCCATTCCCAGGGTGACACTTCCTTTTTATCCTTTTCTCCCAGGCCCAGGTATGCCCACTCACACATGTGTACACCCACTGGACCAGTCGTAAGTCACAGGAAGAGCACACTAACACAGGAGTTGGTTATACAAGCAAATAGAGGAAAAATCCTGAGCAACTCACTGACCTACACAGTGAATCCATTGAATAGGCCTTTCACTGCTGTCCTGGGAAAATAACCTAGATCATGGGAAGCATAAACTCTGGAACCAAGCCGCCTAAACAACACCCTATTCAGTCACACTCTGAAGGTAGATTCTGTGTGTGGACTTGACTGGATGGCCAGATATTTGGTGACACACAGTTCTGGATGTGTCTGTATAGCTGTTCATTGTGAGAGTACCATTCGGGCTATGGACTAAGTCAAGCACGTTGTCCTTACTTACGCGGTAGCCCTTTTCCAATCCACTGAGAGCCTAAATAAAGGGAAAAGCTGACCTTCCCATGATTAAGAAGGAACTCTTCCTGTCTGATCATCTTTGAGTTGGGACTTTTAGTTTTTCTAGATGTGGCAATCACACTGAAATATAAAGTCTTCCTGGGCTATAAGTCTGCCAGCTGCCAGATTGACACATGCATGGCAGCTCCTCTAGGTTCACAACTGGAGACTTGTCAGCTTCCATTGTTATGTGAACTAATTCCCTATAATGAAACTCTTTACATATGTATACATATAAAATATGTTTACGTATGCATGTATGTATGTATGTTGTTTGTCTCCTATTGATTTTGTTTCACAGGTGAGCCCTGAATTATGTATATGTTTGTCAGACCTGTGATCAAATTACTTAAGTTTTCTATCCCTGTTCTGTCAGATTGAAATAACAATAGCATGGATGCTAGGGAATTATTGTAGGACATAAGGTGCTTGTGTAGCAATTATTTAAGTGGTTTTTAGCAAATAAAAAGCATTATGTCATTGTTAACTACTTTAACAATTCTGCTAGCCAGGAGAGTTTTATTAGTAGTATTTTCATCTGAGTGATTTTCCCAGGTACAATTATAAAGATATGTAGAAAATTCTGTCTTAATTTACCTTATCCCTTCTTTATTTAGTTTACCTTACCCCTGGAATCTAGAAGGTATAATTGGATATGGGATGCCCATTAACAAAATAATCATTGCCACCTTTATCTAAATATTTATAACATAAATATGTCCATCAGTATAGTTATTCAGCTTTTATAAAACAAAGAAAAAAAGGTAGGGAGTCAAGGTTTTAAAAGATGTTTTCCAAGCAACAGCAGAGTTTAAGGTTAGTATTTGAAGTCCACTCCACAGAAAAAGAAGCAGGAAGGACATTGCCATAGCCAAGGTCACACAAAAGGGATGGTTGCTAATTCTCCTGTCCACTATTTAATTCATTGAATTCATATAATCAGCAACAAGCCAACTCTCTTAATGCACATGGTAAAGCCACTAGAATCCCATGTTCATTCTCAACAAAGATTCATCTCACACAACTTCAGCCTCCCAGGCCAGTGTGGGACTTAAGGTTTAATTAAATCCTGTGGAGTTGCATTTTTGAAGGAGCTATTATCTTTAAGTGATTCTGGTTTATGAGTTTCTAGGAAAAGAGGTGAGAGAGGGGAAGAAGAGAGAGCAAAGAGGTGACGGAGAAGAGAAAGAGTACAAATCAAGTATCTTTGATCTAAGTTGATTAGTTATGCATTTTTGTCAGCAGTAATTGAAAGACACAAGGAGAATGTGAATTTCCATGGAAAGTGGCAGATACATTCTCTCTGTTACCTTTGCCAGTGGTCGAACCAAAGTGCTGACAGTGCATCATGTTTTCAAAAGGCAATTTTGGACATCACATAAAACGTACTTCATCCTTAGAATTTACATTTAGATGCTGCCGAAATAAGATATGGAAGCAAATCTAAGTTGAGTTTACAGTTTCAATCAAAATTTCTCTTTTCTTGTGATGTTTATTATTCATCATATACAATGCCATTACACAGTGAGAATATGTTCAAGAATAGTGTTTTTGCATTGCCTGTTTGCCCTAGGTAAATTAGGGATAGAGTTCTTTTGCAAAATAAAAATTAACTATTCTTTAGCTTTCAAAAGTGCACGTTTAGATGAACTATTGAGGGGGACAGTTGGCGAAATGGTCAGATAGCAAAAGGTGCTTCTTCCCAGACATTTTTATTCCTGCAGTATAGAAACAAGGAAACAGCACCTTTCCATGCAAATAGAATGGCCCCAGGCCTTTCTTTGCAATATTTATGATCAAATTATATTTTTAATGTCTTTGAACACTAGAAACAATTGGAACTACATGATTAGCTGACAGTGCTGTGTTTTTAGTACACATAATAAATCTAGGTGTAAATTCTATTTCAATATTGTATCCTCTGAAGTTGTTAGCCACTTGATCTTTAAATTTACACGTTTGGTGCAATCTAATTCAACAAATGATAATTGCCTGTTATAGATCAAGCACTGTGTTAGGCACGGTGATGATTAAAAATGATGACACAGCCCATGTATTTAATGAACTCAAGAGTTTATTGAGAATATAAGGTTTGTAAAAGAGACAGAATAAGGGCACAGACTAACTCAAAATGTAGAATCAGATAGGATCAAGAAGATATACACAAGGTGCTACATGAGGTTCAAAGTTTCTCTCTCTCCACTCCTTGAACTATAATCTTTCCAAAATCATATGACCAACCATCTCTCAGCCTGTTCATCCTATCTGATACATTTACCTGAAGACCCACAGGTGACTTCTTTTCACCTGATTATCACTCACCACCATAGCTGAAGATTTCTATATCTACTTGGGACTAATTCCAATATCTTGACTCTCCAATTCTACTGCCTTTCTAGTTACAATGACGTGATCTTCCTCCCACCCCATTTTTACTAAATACACTATCATAACAAATGATCACTGCTCCCACTGGCTTAAATTCGAGAAGTCTGTTCTCTGAGCTCCATCTGCTGTCCAGCAGGCTCACTTCCTCTGGTACCCCCAACTAAAGCAATCTAGTGAACTCATTCATGTTTTCACTGGCCCTCCCCACCTTACCCAAGATTCCACAACTCATAATTATTACTTACTACTTTGCCCATACCCTAACCTCCCTTATCCCAATTCTGATTAATTGCAGTCTCTACTTGAGTCACAGGCACCCAAGCCACTAAGTAGCCAAACACATAATTATGCTTATTGGTCTCACTCAAAATTTACAGCTGTGGGACTCTTCTGCTTCCTGATATGCATGTTACAGTTCCCTAATCCATTCTCAGAGTCCCCCAACCATTAGAAGAATAGCCCGTATCTTCTTTTCTGTCTCAAATTTCCAACACTCTTATGCTCTCCTTTCTCTCAACTGTGTCTTAACTTCTTATCCACTGAGAAAAAGAAGTAGTTAAAGGAGATTCACACCTTTCCGAGGCCATAAACCTGTCAGCAACTGCACCCATGTTCTCTTTCTTCCCTGCTGTTAAGATGAATGAATTCCCCCACCATGCCTACCAGAGGCCCACCTTATATACTGGATCTCATCTGTCCTTGCCTACTTCAGGACTTTGCACAGGCACTCTCCTGCACCATTGCAAGTTCTTCCCCTATCTTTCCCATTAACATGCAAATATATGATAATATCACCTATCTTTTAGAAAAACTTTTCCAGATATGTTGCTCTCCAATTACCTTTTTTCTCCCATTTATAGTAACTCTCAATTTGAAACAAATTCACTAATATTTGCAGTGTTAAATTCCTCCCTGCCAGTCTCCCTTGACCCAGCTTTTGTCCCCATCATTGTGCAGCATCTGCTCTCCCTCTCCATCTTGACAATGTTCCCTTCTCAGCTCTCATTGAAATTCTTAGAGAGGTAGCATCAGGCAGGACTTATTAGGCCATTCTCCTGGAAATGCTTTCTTCTCATGGCCTCTAGGACAAGAATTCAACTAGAAAATTACCACTGCAGAGCCATGACCTCCCAAAGTTCTAGCTTCTTATCTCTGTCAAGTGGACACTGCCATTTGGATATCTAAGAGGCGTCTCACACTTTACATATACCAAAGTTACACTAAAATTTTCCCTCGACCTGTGTGTCCTACAGTCTACCCCTCCAGAAAATGTCAGCTTCATCTATCCATTTCCTCTTGCCAAAAATTTAAAATTATCTTTGAATCTCCTGCTCTTTCTACCCACATCCAGTCCTAATAGTGTCAGTGCTACCTTCAAATGACAGCAGAACCCATCCTCTTCCTACCTCCCTTGCTGTTAGTCTCATTTCCAAGCCATCACCAAGCCTCATCTGGGTTTCCACAATCACCTTCTTTGAATCTCCATGTTTTCACCTATGACATCTACATTTCTTTCCTCACAGAGCCACCAATGTGATTTTTTTAAATGTTGATCACTTCAGGTCATTTTCCTGCTCAAAATATTCTAGGAGAACCATATTATACTCAGAATAAAAGCCGGGTTTTTCAAGGTCCACATGTCACATGAACTGGTCCTTACAGCCTTTCTGACATGGCCTCCTACTTCCCTCTCCTGCTTCACCTGCTTCAGTCTCACTCCCTTCTTGCTCTTCCCCATATACAAGCATGATCTTGTATTAGTGTCTTTCTCTCTTTAGCCTGATATTTCTTTCCTCACCTATCTAGAATTTTCAGTCTCCCCCTTAATTCAGGTCTCAGGTCAAATGTCACTGTGTCTGATTTCTCCAAGTGATCTCTTGCCTGGTCACTCTCTGTCACTTTGCTGTACTTCACTTCCCATTTTAGCACTCACCTGAAGTATTACACATTTATTTGTTTTTTGAAACAACAATGAATGCCTTGAGAACAGCTTTATTTTGTTCCCTGCAATATGCCCAGTGTCTAGAAAGATGCCTGACACATCGCAGGTACTAAATAAATGTGTACTGAGTGGATAAGGACTCCAAAGCCACTGTAATGGCTTCCAGTTGGGTGGGCATGTACACTGGTGACTTGGCAAAGGATGCTCCTGAATTTCTGGATGACGTGAGTGGTGGCTTTGGGTAATCTATACCACATCTACCACCACCCATAGGAATGAATTTTGGAGGGAATTGATCCTCAATTTGGGACTTTTTGCCACTGTGACACTTTGACCAAGAATTTTAATGACATTGGTTGGCTTCATGGCATCTCAACCAGGGGTATAATCACATGGAACCCCTGTGCTATATTCCAACCTCCCCAAAACAGAGCTGCCAAACAGTGACAAGATTTGCCCGGTGGCAGTTGAAGATTGATTCAGACAGGCACCTTCTTTTCCCTGCATGATGTGCTGAGTCCATTCAGAACTCTATTCTCTGATCAGCAAACATCAAAAGTGTCCTCTCTTCTGTAGTGTTCTATAGATATCTTCCTAAATTTCTAGGAACTAGTTACATAGTCTCTAATTACATTGTCTTATAGGGTGGCAACTTTGTGTTGGGTAACTGTGGATCCCTTTTTTTCATTAGTCCTGTCTCTAACTGATGTTGCCTTCTCATCACTTTTCATTTGCAAATCTGTAGTCTCCTAACTGGTTTCCCCACTCTAGCTCTTCTTCTAGTAGCTATTACATAGCACAGAGGCATTTCCTTATTATTCAATGCAAATAAGTCCCTTTACACCACATACCTTCTAGAGTCCTGTTCTACTTTTTTTCAGATCCTTTGTCAACATCTAAGATTATAAGACAATATCCCTGTCTCCACCTCTAGTGTTGCCAACACACATATATGCTAGAATACTAGCTCCTTGAAATTAGGGATCCTGACTTATTCAGAGCTTTATCTCCAGTGCCTGGAAGAATGCCCAACACAGGGCAATCCTCAGTGTGTACTTATAGGACAAATAAATTTTACATCATGAAACCCAAGTGAGCTTCCTAAAATCTGACCATGTAATTCCCCAACTTTAAAAGCTCCAATGACTCTATATTGTATTTCCAGATAAAATTCCTGCTCCATAGCACATTTCTCAGACCCTACACAACAGCCTCTATTTATTTCTCTGAACTACAGTTGCCTCCTTCTCAAGGGGCTTTTCTCCCTAATGGATTTTATAACTGATTTTCCCTCTGAGTAAAGCACTTTTTGTAAGGTAACTCTTCCCTTTGACTTGTTCACTTCAATATGTTCTTCAGGATTCAAAGCTGACAAAGTCTCCTGTAAAACTTTACCTGTGAACCAGGTAGTGTGCTGGTCACTCAGTACAGTAAGGGACTGTGCACCTCTGGGCTAGAAGCTAGATTACAATTGTAAACTTGAGCTAAAAACATACTGTGACACAATTAGTTTTAAAATCAAACTCTCAGCCCTCACTATAAAGCATTGTTCATGCAGAATGTGACTGCTATTATTATTTGCCCTGTAACAATAGCTTTGCTTCTATTACCCAATGGTTTTAATTATCCAGAATGTCCTGAAAACTCAGAAGCAAGAAAGCAATGGCTTTGAGTCATCAAATTGATGTCACAAAGCTGAGATACTTTCTTTATAACTTGGTTCCCTAGGTCCTCTCTCAGAACCCAGTTACGGTACAGTATAGCCTGCCAGATGATAGAATCAGCCAATCAAATACTTTGTTTGGTGTTTCCTGTACACAAGACACAATGGGAAAATGTGAGAGATACAAGACAGTATACAGGGAGCACATGGAAACCCTTTCTATTTTCCACCTGATTTTTTCTGTGACCCTAAAACTGCTTTAAAGAGAAACATTAATTAACTAAAAATGTATTTTCAAGTCCCTGTTTCCTATTCATCACCGCCCACTTTAAGGAAGTAGCCCAAATAAGAAGACAAAATAGAGATAGTACAACATGAAAGCAAAAAATGTAAACTATTTCAGCTAGAGAGTATACAGGAGAAAATATGAAAATCAGAAGCAACAACTTAATAAACAAGGTACTTTGAAACTACTTATTGAAGAGATGAAAAATCCTATATCGCTCAAGAACCTCTGATATACATAGCTCAAGAACCTCTGAGCTAGAACAAGACAAGGACACTCAGCTAAGAGCTGACGATTGAATTTTCATCTAGGTCTGTCTTTGCTTAACTGCACAGCCTCCAGAAAGTCACACTAGCAATCTGCACCTCATTCCTTCCTATCTATTATGAAGGAGTTAACCAAATGGTCTTCATCAAGGCCCACCAAGTTCTAAAATCCTATGGTTTTGGTGCTCAAAGTCCTAGGAGTCATCTGATAAAAGTAAAATATATTCACTGTACTTTGATTTTAAAAAACAGGCAGAGATAGGTATCATATATTTTAGAAGGTCTTATATAAATGGTAATTTGTTTAAAGTTTGCAATTTAGCAGGATAAGCTTCAGTTATCTGGAAAATCCACTTAGATGGAACATCTCTATGCCCCGTTGTGCTAGATAAGTGAAAATTTCACAGTGATTTTTAAGTGGTTGGGCATGGACCAACCAAAATTATACAAGATCAAAAAAAAAAAAAAAAACAGAGAGAAGACGGCAGGGGATTCTCCTTTTCCTGAAGTTTCTATTAAAAGGACTGACCAGGAGGAATAAACATGTCATTTCCAAAGAGCACCTGATTAGAAAATAAGTATTTGAAGACAAGTAGCAATCAGCTCCAACAGAAAATAGGCACTGCTGCCTTCTACCTACCAGGATCCCAGCATACCTTGTCCCACTCTGGTCAAGGTACAATGAGCTCTGCTGACAGCAGAGACTGTGCTATCTCACCATCTCCCAACAAGTTTTTGTTAACTAGAACAGTGTCCAAATGGGCCACTATCTAAATGGCTGGTGTTTTGGTGTTTTAACAGGTAAAGACATGATTTTCTTTACATGGATACATGATCTAGGAGAACCACTTTGCAGCTCAAAGGTAACCAATAAATGAGCTATTCAATAATATCAACTCTGGATAGATAGGTAGACTGCCACACCCCGAGACACTGCTCACCTCAACATCCACCTGCAGCAAAGGAGAGGAAGGTGTCAGGAAGCTCATATGTTCCCTTAGTCATTTACTGAACAAATACTTCCAGGCCCCTCATATGCTTCAAACAAAAGGTAGGATCCCCCATTAACCCTGGAAGAGAAAATAGGATATGATTTTGCCTTCATGTAATGTACTTTTAAGGATCAGTAATAGTTAAGAAAAATTGGGAACTGGATCAGAGGAAAAGGAGAACAATGAACATAGTTGTGGAATAAGGGAAAATAGGAAAGCCTTTCTCAGAAAAAGCATTGAACTAAGAATCCATGATTAAGCTGATGCTAACTTCTGGTTCTTTATTGCTAGTAGCCAATCAATTATTTTGTCACCAAAGATCAGTGCTTCCCAAGTAAGGGAGCACATTTCAAACACTAAGTACAATGAGAAAATATGAAGTCACTAGGTTATTTTGTACAACTTCCATTCTATCAATTTTATTCTATTATATTAATACCAATAAAGATTCATTATGATGTAAAAAAGCAAGTTTTAAGGGGTCTTACAAGAAATAATGCAAAACTAGGTAGTTCTGATTTTCTTTTGGGTCTTTGGGACCATATCTAACCCTCTACTCACTTTGCCTCACTGGGGCAATTTTAGTAGACATGTAAGAGAAGTTCTCGATGCATCATTAACAAGTAGAACCTCAGATCTGATTCAGGATTATTGGTATCACTGAGACTTAAGTGACTTGATGGAAATATGCTTATTTCTAGCAGCAGCAACAATAGTAGTTTTAAAGTCATAACAGTAGTAACCATTGTTTTGTAACAACTTACAATAATAACAGCTATTGTTTCATAGCAATGGCACTAAGTGCTAATTGTTAAAGAAAGTAGTAGCAGTAGTAGTAGTTTGAGCTGGGTTGGATCTGAATTCCATCATTAACTAACTTAATGAGATTGGACAAGTAATTTAAATTCCCTCTAGAATGGGGTTCATAAAAACATCTATTAAGATTGTTGCAAGAAAGAAAATAAAACATGAATAAAGGGAAAATGCAAAGCAAGCACTCCATAAGTCTTAGCTATTTTTAAAGTATCATCTTTATTATTGTTACTAATAACACCTATCTCCATATCCTATGAAAGGACAATGGAATCAAAGAAAAGAAAATCAAAGGAAGTTTGTGGCTGAGGAGCAGTGAGTAATAAAATAACCTGACTTCAATATGAAACAAACTTACACAATCATCAGCAATTTCATCAGTGAAGATATGCATCCCATGTGGGATTGTCAGCATATTTCCTTTTAAAGTGAAGTTGAAAAACATGGGTTTGAACTTCAGATTCACTAATAAACAGTTTGTTTTTTGTTTTCTTATCCACAGTTTCTTTATTCAACCAACCATGGACATTTGTTGCTTAAATCCATGGGTGTAGAAAATGCACATACAAAAGACTGACTGCAAATTATAGTCAGCTGTGGATGGAAGCCAGCACCCTTAAAGTCCCAGGTTCTTCAAGGATCAACTGCACTTTATCATGTTTCCTTATGCACTAACACAAAACAATCTCAGACAGCCAGTGGGGTAGTCAGTGTCTTCAGAAAGGTAGATATAACATAATATTCTTATAAATAGTAGCCTGCACTGACTGGAGTAGATTACTAGAGAAGTAATAGATTCCCAAAGAGGTAATTACTCTCTGGTTTTCTATAACCCATTCTTTCAGAGAAAAGTAAATCATCTTTAGCTATTCAATTTTCACTGCAAATGCAAAGTGCTAACGTAAGCCTTAGATTGCTATCCCAGATGGCTCTCTATATCTTTACTAGGTAGGAGTCTGTTCCTTTTCAAAGACTTGTTAGAACCTCATGTTCTGAAGACCCAGGTAAACTGGGCACTTCTGAACCAGAAGCACAATAGCTTATGTATAGACCTGGTAGGAAGTTCTATAAACATTTTGCCCTAAAGACAAACTTAGCATTTAGTTTGAATGCATGCAAAGAATTTAGTCCTTTCTTTTCTTTTTCCTAGCTGCTCAAAGACAAGCACATTCTCTTTAGAGATTAGCCAGAATGTGATGACTTAATTCACATTTACTTACATGCCTGGCTTAACATTCTTGTGAATGTGCTTTTGAACATTCTTCCGAAAAGCACTGCTGTCATTTTTTGCTGAGAAAAGTGCCTGCAAGTACATCCATTATAGCAGGGGCCAAGAATACTGAAAAATGAGCAGGTGAATGGCTGAATTTCCTGGTTGAAACCCACTCAAAAAGGCTGCAACAGAGGTCGTTACCAGCACCTGCTCTGATGGGCACTGTGAATCACAGCCCAGTAGCTTGTCAGCATTTTCTTGATGGATGGTGATAAACTTTCACAAAGAGTCTGAGAGCCAAAGACTTTCTGTGTCGACTTCCTCCAGGGTCTCTGTTCATAAGTTTGTGTGGGGGGTTTAGTTCTGTTGTTCTTTCTTGTCGTCAAGACCTGCCCTGAAAATTGTGAATTTGACATAGTCTGCCTTCCTTCTTTTATCTCTCTTTAATTTTTAACTAATACTTATTGAGCATTAACTATATGCCAAGTATTTTCCATATGTTCATAACAACTAATATTTATTGAGAGCTACTATGTGTCAGACACTACTCTAGATATTCTGTATAGATCATTTCATGTTCACAACCACCCGGTAAGTAGAGACTGTTCTTTTCTCCAACTATAGGTGGAACTGGGACTCAGAGAGGGTAACTAGCTTATATAAAAGTCATACAGCCAGGAAGGTCAATCTGCACAATTTGGATAAATGCTTTCTGAGAGCTTCTAAGGGACTTAGGTGAATATTTGTAGTGAACTCAGGAAAAGAAGGAATGAACAAGACATTCTTGGTTATACTTAAAATCTCCAAGGATTTCTAGTGAGAGAGTTACTTGCTTTACAATCATCATGCAAAAGTTAATAGTAGAATAAGAAGTGCCATTTCTAAGAGGGTGGGGAGAAGGGGAAGTGTTTTTTGAGGGACAAAGAGGACCTAAGAATGACTCTGTCCCTGAAATCTTATCTCATAGATGGTCACAAATATGAAAGTACAGTCCTTTACTGTTCAGAGAACCTGGATTCAATATCTGATTATGTAACCTTAGGCAAGTCATCTACCTGTTATAAGTTTCCATTTTCTCACCAGATAATAGGGTTCTCATACTAACAACTGTGATACCTACCTAATAGAATGGGTGTCAAGTTCAGAAAGACACTCTACAAGAAAATATTTTATAAATTGAAGAGTTTTATGCAAATGTGCCTTCACTGAATTGCACTGAAATGTGTTTATTCTGTGGGAACACTTTCTACATAAAAGCAGGATTTTTGCTGTCACTTCCTAAGAGGAAGACACTTTACTTACTTTAGCACATTACCCCGGTTTTACTTAAAAACACAGTAGTTTGATCATAGTGTGGACTATTTGCTCAATTCTTGCTACAAACATCCAGAAATTTTTATTTCTGATAGTTTCAAGAAATCTAAACTAGATCTTGAATAGCTTTGTATTATCAAGATGTTTTGAGAGGACTCACTCATCACAGACAAGTAAAAATCTCCTAGCTAGTAAGAAAATCTGCAGTAAACAAACCCTTGGGAAAAAAAAAGAAAAACTGTTTCTCTAAATTTTGTGTGGTTCAAAATATTTAACTAATACAAATCACAGAACTTAAAAAAAATAAATAAAACAATTCAAAATATGAAAAATAGTAAAGATTTTTTCCTAAGTAATAAATCACCAAACTGGATTTTATAGAAAGCAAAGAAAAAATGAAATTGCTCATAGGGTCATGAGAAAGCAGAGAGATCTAGTGTTCCAAACCTGTGTGTTCCTCAGAACAAACTTACTACACATGCATAGACTGAGAGTTCCACGGCCAAATGCAAAAAGTTCTGAGAGCCCATGGAAAATGATAATAAATTTGATTAAGGTACTAGTACTTGCTAAAATATTCTTGGCTCACTTCTCCACTGACCTACCCTTTCCCTCCCTCGGTCAAGTTATGCAAGGAAGCTGTGTGATTTCATGGGAAAATCATGCTTAGAGTTCAATGTCATGGGTACAAATCCCAGTTCAAAGTTAACTGGCAAACCTTTCTCAGTAAGAGTGTCCTTATCTATAACTGAAGAAGATAATTGAAACCCCTCATAATTTTATTATAAGAATGGAGTGAAATAATATAAATAAGTGTACTGACCTAGAGTTCACAATAAATCTGTCTCCCTTGACTCTCCTTTTCTAACCAATTCCAACCTCCCCTTGCTCTATATTTCAGTATGTTTCACTATGCTGCACCTCCCTGGCATGATATTCTTATTGGCATTTAGCAGGTTTCATTAAAAATAAGGTTTGATTACTTGAAAGGTCAAAGATCATGCAACAAAACTCTAACTTGAAGATGGTGCTTATAAAGCATATTTTCTCTAACATGTTAAGATTCTGGAGAATTAAAGGAGACAATGGCCCAGAAATTCTGGCTTATCTTCCTATTAGCATCTTTACTTTAAAGATGAACTACATCCTAATTTGTCTCAGAACCCACCCATGAACTGACTTCCATCACTTTGGCTAGCACATTTCAGTTCACTTATCATTCCCCATGGGACTATCTCTCTATAAAATGAGTTCTAAAAATTTCTTAAATGGCAGCAGTGACAAATATAATCAACCTATTCAATATTTCCAATTTTTAGAATTTTTGAATATAATTAATCTTCATTTTAGATTTAAGTTTTATTTGTGTTGTTTTGTTACAATTGTTATTATTTACTTTTATAATCTATACATTACTATAAAAAGACACAAAAATTACTTTAACATTCACATATTGAAACAGACAAAAATAGCAACCAAAAACTGGGAGGGTGGGTAGGGAAATGAGAGGATTAACAGCTCTGGATATTGTCAAAAGATGGGAAGCACAGAAATTTAAAAATATTCCTATAAATTCACTGAGACCTCTGCTCCTGTCCTCATAGGAGACCTAACAAACATCTTGTTAATAATCATCAAACAAGCAAGCCCCTTTGCTTAGTAAAGTACTTTACTATAGATTAATTTTTACTGCTATCCCTTGTAGTCCCAGAGGGAGACAAAACTGCAGTCATTAAAATATCTACTTATAATTGGTCTACAAAGAAGTTATCATTACTATTTGATATGAAATGGTGATTCCTACCACTAGCATGGATAATTTAATAGATGCTGCAATCATGGCTCTAAGGTCAAAATAACACCCCTGTTAAAGATTCTGTTCATTGAATGCCATCTGACAGAATCAAGAGCACACAAATATTTCATCACAAGAGGGTTAACTCTTGCAATAGTCATTAATGCGGCTTGCCACATATTCCCAATTCTAGGTAGTGCTGCACTTGGTATATTTGCACTTTGTGATCAGGTGAGGGCTTGTGACTCTGCACTTAAATTATAGTGAAAGATACACGTGTCATTTCCAAACCTACCATTTAATTGTCAGTGTGATGAGAAATGCTTGAGTGCCCTTTTCTCCCTTTTCACAGTAAGCAGCAGCATCTGAGATGGCAGCTCAATCACCTGAGTCACAGCCTGACCTGTGCCCAGAGTGGAGACTCCGTATCAGTCTTTGGTGCGTTTTTTTTTTTTTTTGACAGATTTTTTTTTTTGTACAATTACATTTATAGAGAACTACTATCATTACAAAAGAATTTTGCAAATAAACAATAGAGGTTTTACCATACTTAAACAAGTCCAATTACCTTTTTTTATGTTATTTTTTTAATTCATTTTATTGATTTGTCACAATTGTGCATTAATTGATCCCTCCTCTCCCTCCATATCCCCCTCTGTATCCCCCTTCCTCCTCCCTCCATATCCCCCCTCTGTATCCCCCCTTCAGTCACTCGTCCCATTTTTCTGCAAATTGTTGTTTGGTTAAGTTGATGTTTAGTTGTTGGTTGTTTGGCCTGTTGTTCTCTTCCGATGTATGGTAAGTGTGTGTGTGGTTTTTTGTTGTTGTTGTTGTT
>PVHY01003748.1:0-103015 GCA_004024945.1 Uropsilus gracilis
AGAGCAGGTAAGACATGATAAACTGAATATATTTACCAAATATTCCAGTAAAGATGTTCAGGAGGCATTTGGACACATGGGACTGAAACTCAGGAGAGAGGACTGGATGGGAGACAGAGACTTTGGGGTTGTCTGAATATAGATGATGTTTAAACTCATGCTGCTAGCTAAATTCATCAAGGAAGAAAGTGCAATTAGAGACAAGGAATCATAGAACCAATGCCTGATTACTGTGATAGTCAAAGTAAAGAACCAGGGATATAATAAGGGAATTAAAATGTAAACTCATAAGCAATGTATCTTAGCTATCTTCAAATTACTATCTCAACACACTTTCCCAACCCAATAGTTTTCTTTCTCTTTTTGCATTTTCTGGGTATTGACATAATCATCTTAGTGTGTGATCTCTATTCCTCTCCTTCATTCTTCATTCTTCAGACTTGCTCACCTTACTGGAAATGCTCCCATTTTTTTTCTAGTCAAATTATTCTCAACCTTTCACAAATATCTGTAATTTTTAACAGCTAAGTCTTCAGGACACCAAAGTTCAGATATGTATTTGTGTATTTCCACCAAAAAAATATATGTATCTAAGTTGTGTCTTTTCATGCATAAACAGCATGCATAAACATTGTGCATAAGTCCACACTTTTTATAATAACAAATAAATGAGCTAATATAAAATCAGACAGTACTATTTTGTTACATAATACCATAAACTTAAGTCCACAGCTTTTATGAGCTAATGTGACCTGAGGACTACAGTATTATTCTATATGACTGAATATACTCACATAAAACTATAAATAACAAGTACAGATATATATTTAATGTATAATCATATCAGGAAAAAGTCCTTAGCACTGCCTAAGGTAGCAGGCTAGACTGCTTAGGCAAAGTGGTGGAATACAGTGTAGGAGTACAGCAATGTGTCTGATGATGAGGATGATATAAAATCCAATGTTGACACAGCAAGCCATTTTCACTGGTGGTACCAGGCCTGGGTGGAGTGCATGGAGCAGTTCCAGAAAGAGGAGAAGCTACACAGAGACTATTGAGATTACAAGGGCAAGGTATCTTAGTGATACCTTGCTGGAAGATATCCCCAAGACAGGCAATGGAAATTGTGCACCACTTTTCAGAAGAGATAGAGAGGAGAGAGAGAGAGAGAGAGAGAGAGAGAGATCATTTCTCCAGTTCCTGCTTTTGTCTGTTTTTCTATGCCCCTCCCAGTTCACTAGAGTCTGACTAGCCTAACTCTACCTCTTCCCAGGAACTCTGATGAGTCTCTGCTTTGAGCCAAGGGGCTTTACTACCTGAAGCTTCTACACTCCCCCAACACCCCACTCCAATCAGCATTATGTCAAAGTTTAGGAACCAAAGGTTGCCATGCTGGTCTACTGGGTAAGGGAAGGAGTCCCAGGAGAGGAGCCTGCTCCAGACACTGTGGACTGTATGCACTGTTGAGTTTTCTGTATGATAAATAGCAAAGATCTTCCAATAAAAGATTTCAGAAGTTAATATATATATATATATTATATTGTATGTATGCATAAATGGTATGCTCTCTGCACTTGAGAACTCTGAATAATGCTCTTTCTTTTTAAGGACAATTGTCTCCTGCTCTCCTGGGTTTACTACAACTTAAGTTTCCTATTAATGTATTTTTAAAATATAACTTGAAGGGTCAAGTGATTACATTTTTACATATCATCTATAGGCTAGTTATAGCTATGGGTGCCCTTTTCCTACCTAGATTCTTTTGCTGATTTAAGGCTACTACAATCTCCACCGTGAACTCTGCCAGGAGGAGAGATCAGCAATGCACAGTAAAATGCAGACTAGAATGATTATCTCTGGCAAACTTCTCTCTCATTTACAAATAATATATTTATTAATCCCATAGTATTGTTTTATGTAAAAACATTTCTATGATATGAGATTATTAAACCTTACTTATACTACTAACCTATTAAACTACTAACCTATTATTAAACCTTACTTATACTACTAACTATACTACTAACGATTATTTCCAGCTGTATGATTTCAAGCAGTACCATCAATAATTTGTAAACTTATTCATGAATAAGTTAACATAGAAGGACAATAAAATTTATTATCGGGATCATGAAGTTAAAGTAAGGTGAGAGAAAATTAATTCTTTCAATACCTGCCTTCAAGTCTATAGTCAATATTAACTTCTAATATACTTGAAAAGATACATCTAAATATGTGGCTTTTAGATTAGGAAATAGTTCTATTTCACCTTTAGTCATCAATTAAAAAAACAGAAAAATCTCTATGTATTTGCTTATTAATTCAACTCACAGGATGTTTACTCATCAACCTTATAAAAAATGTGTTGAAGGGCAATAATAAGAGGCACAGACTTGGTATACAACTTGACTTTCCTTTTGGAACTTTTTCCCTCACAAAATCACATGTATTGATTTTGAATGCCAATGAAATGACCATCAAATAAACGGGGTTGAAATTGCATTTGTCATGTAACAGTAAAAACCTGTACAACAAAATTAGGTGAAGAGTGGAATGTTCTTAAGAAGCTCCTTCTATGTGTTATTATTATCAAAGAGACAGGCTCAATGTAAGCACAGTTAGAAGCAAACAGAAAAACAAAAAAATGCTTCTGAGTTCACATGGTCAGATACATGAACTCACTAGAAGCTGCATTAACATAAAGAAATGTGAAGAGAGGCACATAGAGGTGTAGCCTTCTAGTTATTATTCACAACAGATTAAATTCATCTTCTGCTTAAGACACTTTCTCCATATTCTTACACCACATACAGATAAATAAAAACACACGTGCTGGTTTCCTATTTTAGCACTTGACAGAGTTTTTTGAAATAATAAATGAGTATTTTGAGAATTCTAGACATCTGGCTTCAGGAACTAGAAGTGATTGTTGCGGTGAAGTATTTAAATAAGTGGATTTTCCCCACATTTAATACTATAAACTTGAGTTTTACCTTATAATGCATAATACTGCCAGGACTAACAAGTAAGACAGGCTGGTATTATGCATGGTCATCTTAGATAAAATGAAGAACACATCATAAACTATTCCATATATATTAAGTACATGTGTATATATTTAAGTATGCATATGCAATATGTTTATTCAATAGATATATTTTAAAATATATTTATAGAATTGAAAAATATAAAAAAATGTTTGAATACTTTTTCAAAAGACTTCTCATTTGGATGAACATGAGCTGATGTTTGATAAACAGATTTTTAGAAGGTATGAATGTCAAATTATTTCAAAATCAACATGGTTGGAGGTTTTACATTAAATATATTCAAGGCAGTGGTTTTGTTTGTTAATATTCAAAATAAGATTTTTCTCAATACCAGTAAATATGTTTACTCTTAATTGCTTTTCTCCTATGTTGAAAGTAACGGTTTTATTTTGTACTTGTAGAACTTCCAGTGCAGAAAATGAATTTTAGAAAGGAAAACTAATTATTTTCTAAATGAAAGATTATACACTATAACTGGAAAATGTGAATTCTTTATCTAATATTAATTTAACAAGCAATGCTGAAAGACAGTCTTCCTAAAATTTTGAGCATATTTTTGCAAATACATGTTGACTACCGTCTTTCCTGAAAGCGTGCAATTTTATTAGCCCTCAGGTATTGAGTCCAATTTGACATCTCATAGGTAATTGCAATGATAGTGTTAGCAAGTTCATTATAATTAAACAATTATCACATATTATGAAGTTAACCACCTCCATCTCTCTCTCAGAGAGAGCTCTCTCCATATATATATATATATATATATATACAAATATATCTCTGATTTTTTCATATAAGTAGAGACTGCATGGCAGTAACTAAAGGTGAAAACCAAATACCTGTGTGTGTGTGTGTGTGTGTGTGTGTGTGTGTGTGTGTTCAGGCAATACTGGTTTAACACTGTATATGATTGAGCTATAGGCTCACACCCACCATGGGTGCATAGCACCACACCAGATATACATCACCAAGTCAATGAAAGTTCATACTATAGAGCCCCCTCTCAATTTGCTCTGCTCCTCTAACTCCTAGAATTCAAGAATTCTAGAATACCTAGAATTTTACAGTTTCTAGGGTTTAGTTTTACTTTGTTTCTCTATATTGCACATATAAGTAAAGGTATCCAGTACCTGTTTTTTCTCCTGTTGTCTTATTTCACAATATTATTTCATCCAGTTTCATTCATATTGCCACAAGTGGAAAAGAGTTCATCTTTTTGTAGCTAAATAGTACTCCTCTGCATTATGAACCACAATCTTCCAATAGACTCATCTTTCCTTGGGCTTATGAGTTGTTTCTATAACTTAAGTCAAATATATTTTAATGTGATAAAGAGAATTTAACTATGGATAGACTTGTAAATTAGCCTATCCTAGTCATGAGAACACCTGTGCCCTTTATATATTTATCAGAAATATCTCCTTCCTTCACCCACCATAGCTCCATAGACCTTTTGTTATGACATCTAGCCTTTGTCTTCTACATGCCTTATGTATTCTTTAAGGCTGGAACCTCTTGGTGGATAGGATTCATGCCTACCTCATTAGTTTATGTTATCAATACTAGCATAGTCATGCCTTGAATGATTGATCTCAGGAATTACTTGAGTGGATCAAGATATTAATTACAGAGTTAAACCAGTACAAAAAAGTATATTTTATAAATTTACTTATAACAAAAAAGTATTTTAGAATAGAAATGTTATTTTCCTTCCATTTACCGATAGCCTAGAATTGCAGTTCTCAAAGTATCGACCCAGCACCAACAGCATCAGTATCACCTTGTAGTTTATTATCCAATGAATGCTAGCTGTCACAGCCCACCACATTTACATACCAGAAACTCTGAAGAGGCATCCTAGCAGCCTATGTTTTCACATGCCGTTATATGAATTCTGACATAGGCTAAGGTTTGAGAACCGCTGGCCTTAAGATTCCTGACATACTTAATAATCTTTCATTTGTTTTTCTTTGTAGGTCTTAGAACACTAATCTAATTTCTTAGAATTAAGATAAGTATTGCATAGGGAAATAAGGTTTCATAATGAGATTTAAGTGATCAAAATGGGCTTAATAGAAAACATAATCCTTCTAAATTCCATGATTTATCCTATCATTTATCACTCCTACTTTCTAGAAATACTCAATACTATGACAAAATGATACTGATAACAGCTCTTAACTTATTTTTCTTAATTAATATTACTTTCCAAAACAGTGAAATATGTTTATCATTGTCCTATATCTTTTGTCCTCAGAAGTTGTTCATCCTGGGCCAGGATCCAAGAATAAGACCCCTCTGTCTCTCCAGCTTGAGTCTCACCAGGCTAAATGAGTAGGGATTCAGGTCCTAATTAAAATAGATCAGTCTGTGAGAGGAAAGGCTAGACTGTGAGGGACAGATGGTGAATGACTGGATTTAGGCCAAAAAGCCGATTTATAAGTGTCCTCCCCGCCCTTCCTCAAGTCACTGAGTAACAATTCTAGTGTTTAAACATGATATTTCGTCCCCAATCCTAAAGAGCTTTGAAAGGGTTGACTGGAAGTAAGGGATGGAACCATGTTCTAACACTAAGTATATGAAAACAAAACATGTCCAATAATTCAGGAAAATGGAAATTAAAATAAGGACCCTGTAGAAATCTGAAGAGGTTTGGCTCTACTAAAATGTATCATAATAGTGAACACCAAAAAAAAAAAAAAAAAAAAAAAAAAAAAAAAAAAAAAAAAAAAAAAAAAAAAAAAAAAAAAAAAAAAAAAAAAAAAAAAAAAAGGAAAAAGCAGTTGATATTGCTCTATAACTATATAACTGAACCAAAAATAAAAAAAAAATATTGTAAAAATTTCAAAAAGAATCCAACTATTTAACCAACTATTTAACTATTTATTTAACCAACTATAAAGGGTAAAAACAAAGCAACCAAGGACCCTATAAAGGATATTAAACTTTCTACCTGACTGTGACTTTGAATGAAAATTAAAGCTAATATTTTCTTAGCAAATTTAAAGGTTATTAAAGTTATAGTGTCTTGGTACGATGACATACATTTGTGGAATTGTGTACCTATATTCCTAAGATATACAATGTGATAAATCAATATTACCTCATTATTTTTAACATCATAACAAGCAAATAAATAAAGGTCAAGTGACTTCAGTTGTTTCATCGCAGAAATAAAGACATTACATTGACAAAGCTACTGTAGCTTAATTTAAAAAATGCAAAATATACTAACTAGTAGGGAAAAATAGTGGCATAGCACACTTCTCATATTTTATTGTCATTCTTGTCTTAAATAAAAGCATTTGATAATAGTTTATTAGCAACATGAGATAAGGATAAAGTTTGTCTTATTTTACACAGGCAGAAAAGTACCTAAAACATGATTCTAAGAACTAGGAAGTCTGCTGGCAGAAAACACAGAATTTCTTCATCACAGACCAAGGACAGTTAATTACTCCTTACTACAGAATTAGCCAAAGTATGACCATTATTTTGCACCAGTCCTTACATGCCAGCTAGAACAATTTAACGAAAGAGGTAAAACATATACATACAGTGGGTGGCATTACAGAAGAGGCCACCTCAAGTTTAATGTCAAACTTTTATTATGTGTCCTTGCCCCAGAGAGGCACATTATCTTTATTATTTTAGACAGACAACACATTTCTTTTCCAGAAAAAATATTAACTCCATTTTCCAAGTCTGTTTTCTCAAAATATTCTTGAAAAGATCATCCAGAACAAAAGCTGTCAGTGTTTCTGTTCACAAGATGTGCAAAAACACGAAAGGCACATAGAACATTGTCTCCCCACACATAATGGGTGCTCATTTCCAGGTTTTGATTAATTGATGAAAACAACTAAATTTATTCCAACTTAAAAACTATTTCTTAGTATTATCTGACACAAATTATTGGTTTATTCTTAAATGATCAAAGCTAATGAAATATTTTTTTACCTTTTATATGAAAATAACTCATTAAAAGTTTAAGAAGCTTATTCTATACTAGATAAAATTATATTGGCAATTCTCATCCTTGTCCTGCAATTAGCTTACTTCCAGATAAGAAATAGTGACAAAAACACAACTATACTTGAACTATAATTCATGAGTGACTACAAAAAATATTATTTTTTAAGACACTTCATTGTATGAATGAAAGAGAACTGAATTGCATTGCAAATGCAAGGATTAGTGAAGGTAACTGCAAAATATCATTTAGGATAGCGTAAAGGAACACAGCAAGTTGTTTTGTTGAAAATTCACAGAAAAAGTTTTATGGGAGAGGATTTATCTCTTTAAGACAATGGAATATCTTTGTTGCAAATGGGGAAATGTGCACTGAATAAAGATTAGTCTTTTTATAAAAAGGTTAAAATGAAGTGTGTTGAGTTACATTCTAAATTTCAGAACAAAACCACTGCCACAAATTTAATTATATTAAACAAATGAACATTACTCAGGAAATTATATATTTTCATAATTGTGATAAAATATAAATACATATTATTTGAAATGAAGTAAGCTTAATTAAAGGCATACCCAAATAAGTTTTATGAAGACACTGATTGATTTTTAACCTATCACATAATGGTACATATATAACAGTCAAAAGATTCTTAGCCCATGATAAACATTCACTATATGATTATTTTTTCAAAACTACTATTAACTATGATCATACTGTGGATCCATCGCTAACTTGACCATGGCTATTAAACTATTATTTTGTATACATTTTAAGTGTTGCACAATAAAAGTTATAATAAAAACTTACTATTTATATAAACATTTCTCCTTTCCTTATTTTACTAAATTTTTTGTTTCCTTTAATATATTTTTGTTCCTCACCTCATCAATATCACAGTACTTGGATATTGGTTTCTACACTTTCAGGCATGACAGTTGCACTATGATGACTGTATTTACAGAGAGGTAGTATCAGGTAGCAAGATGAAGTCAAGAGCCAGGGCATGGTGAAGACATGCCCAAGAGCAGAAGTTGATGAGAAGGAAAGCTTCACTCATATCATGGAAGGAGGAGGTTGTGCTAAATGCCATGACTCTGCTATGGCACTGTCTCCTCCAAGCTCCCTTTTGAATCTGATATTTCTTGAAAATCACTCCTATGTTTTGACTTTGAAGAATATGGGATTTTGTCACAATGGCTTTGAGTATTAAATTAATAGATAAGGTATTGTGTAGAGGGTAGAATAGGGTTGGGGTTACCAATGAAAGAAAATACAATATGATTTGAACACACACAGAACCAGACATCCCACTATCAGCGGTCCATAATATCTTCTCTATAAGGCTTGGAGCTCTATCCCCTGGGACCTAGTCTGATGCTCCTGTCTTCATTGGTGAAATGGCAAAGGATGAAAACAACTTACCTTTGTTTTCTCTTTTCTATGCAAGTATGTTTTTGTAACTATACAGAACATTTTCTCAACTTTTTCATTACTTTTATTAAAGGCCAGGTATAGATTTGGGACAACAGAAATTTGTGGAGGAGCCTCTCCTCTAAAGAAATATATTCCCAAGGCATACATAGAGGTAGTAGGTACTGAAGAATGCACACCAATAGAAACAAAACTGCACTGAAAGACAAGGACCGGGCAAAATGAAAGGAGGTGCTCAGATCCCAAAAATTCTACAGGAAATGCTGAATGGCTAGTTGTAGCACTGGAGGGAAACAGAAAATTCAATAATAAAGCAAAAGTTTTACTGCAAGGATGGAGATGCCATCAACTGCACCGGGGACCAGTATATGATCTTGTATGTATAAGATCAAAAAGATAGGAGCCTGTCTTTAAGACTCTGGGTAAGGAAACAGTTTCTCAGATATGACATCAAAAGCACAATTAATAAAAGTAACGAGTTGAGCTGGACTTCATCAAAATTTAAAACTTTTGTGCTTCAAAGGAACTTATCAAGAAAGTAAAAGGATAAACTATGAATTAGAAAAAATATCTGTGAATTATTTATCTAATAAGAGACTTGACTGTAGGTTGTGCAGAGAGGTTTTACAAGTCATTAAAAAGACAAAACCTAACTGAGAAAAACAGGCAAGGATTTAAAGAAGATATTTTTTAAAAGAAAACAAAGAAGTGGCCAATAACCGCAGAAAAGATGCTTAGCATTGTTAATTGATGTGAAATCTGAAAACAAACTGAAGACCCACTTCACACCCACTTGAGTGATTTTAGTGGAAAACATAGACAATGACAACAGTTGGCAAGAATGTGGAGAAATTGGAGCCATCATACAATGCTGGCATGAATGTAAATTGGGACAGCTGCCTTAGAAAAAGCCTGGAATTTTCTCAAAAGGTTAAACAGTTACTAGGAGTCACTCATCTCACTTTTAGGTATAAACACAAATGAAATGTAAATCCATGTCTGCATTAAAACTGGTACACAAATGTTTATGGTAGCATTAATATTAATAGCTTAAATGATGCTCAGTTGGTAACTAAATAAAATGTGGTGAATTCATACTGTGAGGTATTATTTGACAATGAAGAGAGTAAAATACTGATTCATGCAACAGCACAGGTGGACTACGAAACCATGCTAAAGAAAAGAACCTCATCACAAAGACCACACATTGAATCATCCCACTTACACTAAATGCTTACAATAGAAAAAAATATCTAACATTTTGGAAAATTTTATAGACAGAAAAATTAGTCTAAGGAATGGAAGTATGTGGTAAATGGGGGTGATTTCTTTTTGCAATGCCAAAAAAATGCTAAAATTGATTGTGTTATCTGTGAAAATATACAAAAACCAAGGAAATGTATATTTTATTTGTATGAATTATTTGTTTGCCATTATATTTCAACAAAGCTGTTACCAAAGGGAAAAAAATAAATCACCAGTTTGATCATACAGCACCTAATCCCTATGACACCCTTGTAAATAAAATCTTGGCTTCAGTTTTATAGAAGCTGAGAGTGATTCTTAGCCACAGCATGGAAATGGAGGCCCATTTTACAAGCACATGGAAATTAAGATTTCTGCCATGGATGAATCTACAAGCTGGCTTTCCTCCAGAAGCTCCAGAAAGGAGCTCAGGATGGTGAGTATGTTAAGTTGAACTGATATGGCCTTATAACCTACTGAACTGTGAGATAACAAGCAAGCACTGTTTAAAAGCCACTGAGCATGGAATATTTGTTACACAGCAACATGAATTGAAAGTGTTTCTCTTATATATTTTGTCCTATATTTTTCAAATTTTCAGATCTCAACTTATCTAGCTTTGCATCCTGACCAAAAGAAGCTTGATGCAAAACCTTTTAATAACTTCTAATTTACTTGGACTTTTATCTCAGGTGGTTTTCCTACTGATATAATAGTTGATTTGAATCTCGATTTAAATTGAAAAATTAGAAATTCCTTCTAATTGTCAGGGTAAGTGCTTTCATTTTTTTTCCTTTAAATATATTGTCCTTTTTTTGGTTGTCTTCATAAAAGATTTTATATACCTTTACTTATTATATGTCCCTACTTAAAAGATAATGAAAGCACATTATATAATTATCTTACACAAAATTTCTATTCTAGGTAACAAATATGCTAATTATTAAAAGTAGTAATCATTAAATATTAATTGATAGATGGCAAGAACCTAATATAATATATATTACAATAGGTATTAGATTTAAAAACACTTTCTAGCTTAATCTTCCCTAAAATCTTTTTTTTTTTTTTGAGACTAGATCTCACTAATTTTGCCTGTAAAACTGTAGGCTCACTTTACCTGGGGTGCCACAGACTCAAGCAATCCCCAGCCTCAGCTTCCAAGGTAGCTGGGATTACAGGTGTATGACACCACACCCAGCTATATTTTTTTGGAACTAGGTCTCGCTACGTGCCCCTGGTGGGACTTGAACTATGATCCCTGGCCCCAGCCGCAGCTTCCTAGGCTGCCACTTAGAGTATGCACCACCATGCCCAGCCTTTCCCTAAAATCTTGAGGAACAGCTAGCACAATCCAATTTTTTTTTGCAAATTATGGTACTGGAATATTAATATTTTCTGTTTTGAGATGAGGGTGTCCATGGTTTACAGAGGGTAGATGACTTTCCTAAGAACATGTACAAGTATTACAGATCACCAGGCTTTGCCTTGGGTCTCTCAGATTCCACAGTCCAGCCAGACACCTAATCACAGTTCTTGTCATTCTATAGTGCTTGGGGAAAATGAAGACAATTCATTATGATCACAGAAAACTTTATAGAAAACATAGAATTTATAGATAATTAGACTGATTCCTTAAAAAATGGATAATTTTAAGAACAGTTTAAAGGATACCTCTGCTTTCCCACTGCAGTTCCATCAAAATGCAAAGAATTTTAATTTAAATCCATGAAAATTGAATATTGCCCCAATGAGAGTGAGATGTTGAATATCTCATATACAAAGACAATTCTGATCTCCAGACAATAACAATATTTGCTATCTTATTTTTACTAGAAAAAGAAAAAAAACACCAAAGCTATAAAACAACTTTATACACCTAGTGACATCTTTTTTATTGTTTGTTTGTATTATCTCTTAATGTTTGCAGAGCAAATAGCTTTAGAAGAAACTTTCTGACATCAGCGTACTAAAGATAATGCCTTCTTTCTGAACAAAGATTAAGTAAGTTTGCTAGTATTTCCTTTCAAGAGTAAAAGCTTCTTAACCTCAGAGTTTTTTGGCTGTCACATGGACCTACTATGTGTATAGCACTCATCTGAGGTGCTCCTCATTATTTCCACAAAACTAGGGATGGAAGGGATTTAATGCAACTGAAACCATTCTTCAGTTATTCCATAAAACACAGACTTTGTCTTCCATTTATGTCTTGTGACTTCTGCCAGCACCAATAAAACAGGCAACTGACTTGTCATCTTACAAGCAGAGTAAAATTTCAGAAATATGCCAGCTTCTGACACATAAAGGGAATAATTCTGGACACTGATAGAGGGTTAAAGATAATTAGAAGACTAGGAATAAAAGCATTTAAAATCATCCAAGGGCAGAACCATTAAAGAAGATAGCTCACTGCGGAACTATCCTTCCAAATCATGACTTGTAGTTTCATGGCATTTACATCCAGATGACCTCTACTTTCAGTGACTTTTTCAGACAGTTTTCTCATCTTATCTATTTTTAAAGTTCTTCCAAAAGAGAATATAATTAAATGTGTTTTGATAGTTAAAAAATAAGTTATTGAAGTCTACAAATATTTAAGAAGTTATTGGGGGAAAAGCTATACTAATTTAAGGTGAATTTTGTTTGAGTGTAGAATGAAGAATGTCTTCAAATTCTACAAAGAGAAAGTACTTGAATGCATATGACAAAAAATGACCTTTGATATTTTTTACAAAGTTGTCAAATGATGCTACCTCAGGTTTTAGATAAAAATTATATGAAATTGTTGATGTTTGAGTATATTTGACCTTAGTGCACACACTGAAAATCAGGAATCTAATGATGTTTCCCATTCAATGATGCCCCACTGGAGCACAGAGAAAGCCGCTGAACAGGTAGGGATGCTTGTCAGGGTGACATTTGAAAATGATGGAAAAGATTTAAGCATAAACAATCTCCTAGTTTTCTGATTTGTCTATGGTGAACTTTTCTTTGACCAGAATTACTTGAATCTCAACTTTTTCACTCAGGCTACTTTTTCTGTGAAAGCATTTTTCCTCACTGTGTCACACTTTGTCTTCCAGATGCTTTGTCTTCTGGAACAGAGACAGACACTTCTACTTCTCTCCTTCAGAAGAGGTAGACAGTTCTACCTCTCTCCTTCAGAAGTAGCTCCATTTCAAGAAACAGTCTATGTACCTCACTTCCTTCATTATCCTAGTTTATATTTCTCCTTAGTCTTTCACTATTTTTCTTTCTAGGTTTGCACTCCTGAAGATGAAAATTATCTGTAAGGATATCTCTATCAACTTCCTTTTCTAATGCTGGATCATCTCTTAAGATCTTTTTTCTTTTAATTTAGGCAAGATTGGAAGATTGGTTTATAACATTATGCAAGTTTTAGGTATACAATGTTTTTCAGTACTGTACAGTCACCACCCAAAAAGACCAGTTCCAATCTATCTCCATATATCCAGTTACCAATATCCATTTCACCCTCCCAGGTTTCGCTTCCTTATTGTTAACTACCAATTCAACTAAAATACAGATTCCATTTCAAAAAGTTGTTTATTACTATAAACAACTAACTGTATCATGACTTGGAATGGTTCTAATTGTAATAAAATATTCTTTATAAGCTCATACAACATGAAAGCTGCAAATGAGTTTGGGTATTATCTAATTCAATTCTCTATTCAATCTTTTGCATTGCATAAGTAGGAGGTATGAAAAAATAAGCAAGCCAATGTAAATGATAAGCTAGTGAAAGTTACAATGATGAAAATAACTCTGTATAAGATCCGGAAAGTCCTTGTCCTGGGTGGTCAAGGGTATTCTCACTGATCCTTATTGCCCCAGAACACAAGCATTAGGTGTTAAATAAATATTTATTGGATGGGCCAAAAAGGAAAGTAAAAAAGGCAGTAGTGTTAAATAAATTTAGATTTATTTTGACTTCTAGGCAGTCTAAACATTTTTATTTTTGGTTTAACATATGTTTAGTAAGTAGGATGGATTATCTAGTCCCAGAGCAATGATCCTCTAGGGAACACTGCTTTGAAACTTGATTAAATTCATAGTTACTTTATAGAAAAATGCATACATACATATGCATGCAACACTCTCCATCCTCTTTATTTTATATCCCCATTATCAACTTTGCCAGCTGTGACTTGTAACAAGAATTTAATTTCTTGAAGACTTCTGAATGTGACTTTTGAATGATATTAACTTGTATCAAGTAAATTTGCTCTTTGCTCCAAATTGATTATTGATGCTGTTCGTTGTTGTCACTAAGGAATGGTACAAACACCAACCCTGCTTTCAAAATTTAAAAGGAACTTTTAAAGAATTTGGGAATATTTCCAATTGTCCACAAGTATCTGTAGTAAGAAAAGGAAAGGTCCAGTTATAGCTGACAGACAATGCCCACAGCACACAGTTGGTACTGAGTCTTACTATCTTGTTCCATTTATCATTTCTTAGTGCTGCAATGCTCTGGCTTTGTGGGTTTTACCTTTATCTCAAAGAGCACCTATTAGCTGCCTAAGTCAGCTTTGGCTGTGTGCTGCAGAGAGAAAACATGGAGCCTGGAAATTGGGAAATTGTTTCCACAGGGTAACCCTTGACTGAAGACCAGCAGTGGTAGAGCCATAAATACATCAGCAATCCAACTACCTTGTAAGGACAACACTCAGGCAATTTTACCTCGAGAATTCCTGTGCATTTCAGACAATAAGAACTTTTTTGAATCCTGCTTGGGTTTCTTCATTTCCAGCTCTTCTCCATTTTCCTACCAAGATTTTCTGTAAAGACTTGCTGATGAATCACATTCACCAGATCATTAATGCCATGTTCTGTTTCTAGAAAATCCAACTTAAAAATGCCCTTAGTGTTTCCCACTTCCAAGTTTTGAAGTAGAATAACAGACAGTGTGCAAGAAACACGACCAGGGAGAAAGAGCTGGATGACACTATAACCAGTGCAAGAAGGGGATTCCATGTAAACATTTGGGGGCTGATATACTCTGTCACTATCATCCTGAAAATCTTTTTTTATCCCTTTAGATTTGGTTTGATTAATTAAGTCAATGGAGCAAGGACCAGGGATTTGGAACCTCCCTTACGTTTGATCCTGTATTCTCTCACTGCCTCCTCTCCCTTGGGCAAACACATTCTCCACTTCCCTCCCACACTGACTCAGGAACTACTGCATTCTTCTACCAACATGGGCTAAGTATGAGCTTCAGGAGGGTTGCATGAAGTGACAGATGAGGGTTCTGCAAATTCCAATACTCAACTCGGGAGCAATTCATTCCTGAGGGGATGTGACATTAAAAACCAAGTAAAAATATCAATGGCATTTCAAGACATTGCATAAGAAATCAATAAGCTTTTTACTGATTTTGGACTGACCGTTCCCACCTATCTATACTACAGAGGGTGCCAATTGTTATGCAGCTGGCCCTTTTTCTGTGTAGTATTATAAAAAAGACCATAGTGCTTGGAATGAAAGATATTACTTCATTAATATCAAAATAATATACACAAATTCTGTCAAGTTAAGAAGACAAGCAAACAAATACATTATTCTGTGTCAGTGTGGTAGAAGCTGCTCGTTACTCAACTCAACTTTCATTTCGTCCTCTTATTCTTAGTCACAGATATCTTGGTATTTCTTCAAATTCATTACTTTATAAAATTCAGAATATATTTTCCAGTCTCTCTTATATAGAGAGGCCATGAGACTAAGTTCTGACTGGTGATATAAAAACCATATACGTTGTGTGGACTTCTATAAAAACTGCACAAAACAGTCAAAGGAAATATTTTGCTAATTTGTCTTTCATCCTCTACAGAATCTTCAACTTGGCACATGGGGTAGCTATGAGAACACACATAATGTACTGAGGAAGTGAAGTAGAAAAATAAGAGTCTAAATCCTTAAGAGAAAAGCCATATCATCCAGTCTCTAGATAGTCTATACTTGAATTATCTGAATTCCTTTAATGTAAGAAGGAAATATTAATTTATATCTTTATGTCACAATATTGTTTCTCTAAGCAAAGTTAACCTTAGCTGACCAAAACAAAATAAAAAAAGGAAACTGCTTAAACTGTTTCCCTTAAATAAATGTCTATCCTTCACCATATAGCAAAGTTCATCATATGACTTTAAGTGGTAAACTTAATATAATGTTGATAGATAATAATACACACCTGAAATATATTAGCATTACGAAGCATTATTACCTGAAAAACAATTTTTTTAAATGCCTAAAATTTCATCAGTCTCTTTGAGATATTTACAAAAAGTCAGTAACATAGTAAAAAAGATTCCACATTTGTTTCCGTTTCTTGATTTTAAAATCTAACTCTTGGAAAGCTAGTTATTCAAGTTCTTGTCTCTGGTAAACTGAAAACTTTCAGGATAATTGAAAAGATTTTCTTGGGATGGCTGGCAAAGTCTTTGATGCAAATATTCACAGATATAGAAACCAATGAGTCACAAAGATGCCTGTTGAACTTCTTTGTTCCCTACAATTGCAAATTCAAATATGCTGCCAAAACCTACAGGTGCTCCATCTATGTAAAATAACACTTTCCTTTCCAATTGAAGACTGGTTTGGCATAGTTGTGGTTTTGTTTTTTTTTTGTTTTTGTTTTTGTTTTTTTTACCATTTGAAGATTAGATGACCTAAAAAGTTTGTACAAGGGTCTTAAGAATAGGGATTCCTTGTGTTTTCACATAAGAACGAATTGTAGTTCGGCAGCAGTTTCAGTTAGCTATATGTTAAAGGGATATGGCAGCTTCCTTTCCTCCATGATCTACTTAAAATGTAGAAACAGTATCAGTGAATGTGAAATAAATGGTGATATAGTTTGCCTCTTCCATAAACCAACCTAACATTTCTAGGACATATGGCTTCACCGAAGTTTGTAATGTGCATACATTCTTTCAGCAGCATGATAAACAATTCTATAGAAAACTAAAGTCAAGACTTCCATTGAACATATTTGAATCCTGATGAAATTGTAGCTTTTCAAATTGAGGTTTTTCATAAAATATTACATAGATTAATAAGATTTGAGACTAGACAAATGAAACATTCTTCATCTTTCTTGACACTTTTTGTATTTCTTGGGCAAAAAATTCTGGCCATGTCAACATCACTGCAACATTTATGGATATAAGATTAGCAATGAAAATGAAATTAAGTAACATATAAGTTTTGTTGTTTTATGCTTTCCAATTAGATTGGCCTGATGTAAATTTAGATGTTCATAATCATAATGGTGAGTACACTCTTGCTAAATCCTATCAAAGGATTCTGTTCTAAATGCCATGCTATATGAAATTCACAGATTTTCATTATCTGATGACTTCTCTACAACTGCATATTCTTTTTAGATTAAAAATTGATAATTAAATATGATCTTAATGTTTTTATAATGATGGGCTGTATTTTATTAAATAAGCACATTTTTAACAAGTCTATAGATTGGACATAGATAGAAACCCATGTATTTGATTCTCAGGCCTTCCACCTCCATTGATGTAAACATTGTCAATCTGCTCATCTTCAGTGTGTCTCAGTTTTCTAGCATGTAGAATGAAATTTGTCCAAAGTAAATTGTATAATTTAATAAGCTAATCTGTAAAACCAGTTGATTTCAGCTGTGTTTTTTGGATACATTCTGTCTAAGTTTAAGCTCATAAAAATAAAAGTTAAAGTTCATAAAGACAAAAGAAGGGTTTTTAAAATTAAGTATGGATTTTTTTTCTCAAATATATCCATATTTTGATACTAGGTTGGTAAGTATAATGTTAAATTATAAAATTTGGCTAAGGACTTGTACTTTAATCTTACTATAAATTACTTAAACAGTGTTTGGGAATAAACATAAGCTTAAAAATGTACTAGGGAATTTAATATTGACCTCACTGGAGAACAACAAGTTGGTGTGCTTTCCAGCTATATTAATAGAAAAAAGAACCTCAAATAAGAGATGATTATCATATATTATTCTTATTTTATCTGTTGACATGGTATGAGATGTGATAAAGGTACATAAATATTTTGTTACCAATAGGTTTTAAAAAAGACATAAAAATATCAGAGCCATACCAGGTAAATAATCAAAACATTTGAGAATTTTTATAAGAACAAAATGGGGACAACCTGAGAGCTTTCAAATATTTGAACATTTATTTTAGAAAAAATGAGTCAACATTCTTTAGACTTTATAAGAAACAGAATCAAGAAAAATAAGTTACAATTAGTTAAATTTCCATTCAATATGAATAAGAACATCTTAGTAGCTGATTTTCTAAAGATGAAATGTGCTTTTACAAGTATCCTGAAAACACTTCACTCTACATTTCACCTAAACCATATCTTTCTATGCATGTATTACATTCTGATTTGTTGAATATTTAATCTCCCCAGTATTATTACTAATAATCAGTAATAAAAATGGTAAAGTTACACATTGCTATGAGGTTGTCCTCAGAGTTATAACAATATACTAATAAATACTTTGACCCTGGAGTTCAGTGACTTACAAACTCACCCAAGTCACCTGTATTGTGCTTTCTTTCATCTATTTGGTTTCATAAAAGACTTTACCAAATGTTTCCATAAGACTTCTGTAGTCTTTCTACACCAAAAACAATCCAGTAAGTTGTGAGCTGAATAAAAGTGACAAAGGACAACAGAAGTTATTTACTCTCAAGTCATTAACATCAGACTTATATCAGTTCCCACTCATTGTTACTATTTCCATTTGCTCACAATTCTTAAAAACTAATTCCTTTCATAAATTATGTCATATAGATATTTTGATTTACCCCATATAAAACACCTATATCTATCATCAATTCTCTGATTCATAATGTTCTGGTCGGGCATGGTGGCTCATGACTGTAGGTAGCAGCCTGGGAAGCCAAGACCGGGGCCAGGGATGGTTGTTCAAGTCCTGCTGGGGGCACGTAGCTAGACCTAGTTCCATAAAAATAGCTGGGTGTGGTGATGTGCGCCTGTTATCCCAGCTACCTGGGAAGCTGAGGCTGGGGATTGCTTGAGTCTGTGGTACCCTGGGCAAGTGAGCCTGCAATTCTATGGGCAAAAATTGCGAGACCTAGTCTCAAAACAAACAAACAAACAAACAAACAAACAACAACAGCGACAAAAACAAACAAAATCATAACATTCTGTCAAAAACATTTAAAATTTTCTTTCAGTACCTTAGTATAGGATTATTTTTATTTTAGAACTTGAATTCATTTTGGAATATTTTTACCAAAGTGTTCTTGGTAGAAAAAAATTAAGTAAGTTTGTATGCCAAGTAGGTCCATATTTTCATCTCTATATGTCACCTAAGTGGAATACAGCCCTTTTTAATCTCTCAACAGATTTTGCTTCTCTAAACAAAAGCTAAAAGTATCGTTTTCATTGTGCTTAAATGTTGGCCAGCCTTTATTTTGAGCTTTTTTAATTCATATATTAACCATAAAGTTTCAAACTGCAATTCTACATTACCTAAAGGCAGCAAAGTTAGAGAAACAGAATTGTAGCAAAGATTTCCTCAAAACATACATAACAATCTGAAAAAAATTCTGTCATGACCTTCAGTGCTGGATATAGGTAAGCTACATGTGAAAGTTTTTAATAATATTCAATACTAAGACACCCTAGGGGCATTTTTCTCCATAGATGTTTCAGATGGTATTCATGAACTTAAAAGGTTCTTTTCTAAGATTTTATAAAGCTGTATATATATACATAATAGGAGGAGTTTTATTTAAAAATCTGATTGGTTGGGATTTGGAGAAGGGTCAATATAGGCTTTTTGTAGGGCAACCACATAACCTGAGTTGCTTGGGATGTTTCACATTTCTGCCAGTTGGCCCAGATTCAAACCTAGTTAATGCTTTTTCCCTTTGAAAATATTTTTATGGGATAAAGTGCATGTATATTTTATTCTATAGCATGGGAAAAGTGATCTGGAAGGATTCTAAAAAGTGCAAGGTCAATTTATCCTCATATGTTCATAAGCAACTAAATACCTCCCATCAGGCAGTCACAATAATTCTGGCAGGTTAATGCCCTAATACATTCTAACAAAACATCAGTATATAAGAATATACTGTCCTTAATCTTTGAGGCATAAATCAAGTATTATTTTTACATTTAAGGAGGAGTAGATAGATAAGCAGTTTTTTTTATCTCTTTCAGTGTAAACTCCTTTGTTTTCTGTATGTAATATTAATTAATAAAAATATCTATAAATAAGTACACAAACAAGTACAGCAGGTCCTTAAACAACACAACACCATTTTGCTCGATGTCATTTCATAATCACACTCATGACATAAGAGACATAAATTCCTGGAAGGGGTGACAGTGCAGTTTGTACATTCTCTCCATGCATGGATGAGTTTTCTCTGGATGTGCTAGTATGGGCATCTTAGATTTCTTGTGATGTTAGTTGTCCCAATCCGAGGTAGTATGGGTTTGAGCTTTAAGTGTCATCCCTGTGATGGTAAATCATTATTTCCAAAACTAGTCCCCATTTTGTTCCTTAAATTTATTCTTTGACACCTGGGAACTTAAACCAGAATATGCAGATTACAAAATGAATGAATGAATAAATGAATGTGTGAGTAGAAACTACAGCTTATTACTAGGAGTGCTATAGTCTTTATTTAAAATTTGGGGACCTTTTTGCAACAAGAATTATGCCACAGAAAATTAGTTTACATCAACTAGCCTACAGTAGTAGTTCATTCAAAATAATTTGTTTCCCTTAAATTTTTGGTTTTCAAAAACCTTTCAATATGTTAAGTGAAAGCATATATATTTAGCAGGTAGCTTTTCAAAATTAAAAGAAATATAAGAACAAGATATCACAATTCTTGAGTGTTTTTGGTATGAACTATATATTTTTCACAAATTAAAAACTAAGTGGTTTTTATTTTCTCTATGATTATTTCAAAGCAAAAATTAAGTGATAAAATTAGAGTACCTTTTAAGAAAATATAACAAAGCATTTTAATCCATGGAGTGATATACTATTAGTCTCACTTGCACTTTATGTAATGCTGTATTTCATTTAATATTTTTGGGATAACATTAACAAAGCACAGTGGTACTTCTCCAAATAAATCTAACTTGTCATAATGAATATTTAAAAATCTGTCTTGTTTCTTTGAGATACTTTGCCGCTCTCACTTCTTCCCATAATACATCTCCTTAGGTTATTACTGACAATGCATAGATTCCCCAGTGGTAAAATTTGCTTTTGCTATTTCTCATCCTACTGTGTTTCTGGCTCCTACTGTAGACTATATGAAATAAAACTTTGCATCTTCTTCCCAGGTACCCCACTCTGATGTGAAAGAGAATATATTCATTGTGCCCTTTGAATTTTTAAATACAGTAAAAAAAATAGTAATAATCTAGCCAAGACCACAAGGCCTTCCACCTCATACTTGTGACAATGGCCCATATCAAAATGATTAGAAACAACAGTTATTGGGGATGATGTGGAAAGGCTTCCTATACTATTGGTAGGAATAGATGGTCTAGGCCCTGTAGGAAAGTCCCTATGAATACTTCTCAGATTATTAAAAGTGTATATATCATATCATTTAGCAAGTGCACTCCCTAGCATCTACCCAAAGAATATAAAAATCAAATGCAGAAGGACCTATGCACACCTATAGTGAACTACAGGTCTGTTTACAATAGCTCATGTATGAAAACAACTTCAGTGTCCTAAGACATATGTAAGGAAGGTGGTAGACAATAAAATATGTATCATTTAAAATATGTCTCAGAAAAGATACTCTTGCTATTTGCAACAACATGAATTGAACTGGAGGGAAATATGCTAAGTGAAAGCAGAGAAACAAGTACCAAATGCTTTCACCTATATGTGGAATATAGAAAAACAAAATAAGTTCAGATAAAGTCAAACTAGTAGCAAATCTGACTGTACTTGAGGCTACCAGAGTGGGAGGGAAGGAGAGAGAACAAGATGTGGAAGGAGTATAAGAGAATAAGATGTGGAAGGGACCATCGATTTTCCTAAATATGGTATCATAACACAAAAGGGGTGATCCTATACCTCTAAATCATGAACTGTTTTGTAAGCCAATGTTAGCTCATAATTTAAAAAGAATTAAATAAACTTAAAGTTTGATTGAACTGTCTTATGAGATAGGGAGCCTTTTGAAAGTGATTGCTCTCATGAGGTTGAAGCCCTCATGAATGCAATTGGTACCTTTATAAACAAGACCCCATGCAGTGTAGAAACTGCAAGAGTTTTTAGGTGCATGTTAGGAAAAGCCTGTGTCACCACGCTGAACCTTTAAAATCAATTCCGATGAGAGCTCAGAAAGAAAAGCAAAGAGCTGTAGAGAAAACCTCAATCTTAGAAAACATGTAAGGAATCCTGAACATGTCAGTAGAAATAGAGAGAGCAACAATCATTTCTGTAAGTTCTTAGATGGAAATGAAGAACATACATTGAAAACTGGGGGAAAGGCAGTGCTCTTTTAAAGTAGTAGAGAATTTAACTTGAATTGTGCTAGTGTTCCTCCAGTGCTTTATGGAGGGTAGAACTTGTAAGTGATGAAATCAGAAATGTATCTAAAGAAATTTCTAAACAAAGTGTTCAAGTTGCAGTTCAGTTTTTCATGACTGATTATAGGAAAAGTAATAATAGAAATGAATTAAACACAGAATTGTTAAGCAAAAAGGGAACCAAATTTAAAAGATTCGGAAAAATCTCAACCAATCTATATTATAAAATGAGAACAGCAAGGGTGGAACAAATGACTGATGACATAAGGATGGATCAGTGTCTCAAAAGAAGTCTGGCACTATTCTCCAAAATGATAGAAGAATGAACCTAAAATTATTTAGAGAATGAATAGACATCAAGCACAACTTCTTCCACTTAGTTTGAAAAGGAAGGAACTGGGGCAATTGATTCATATACAACTTTGTAAGCCAACATTACCATAATAGTAATAATAATAATAGTAAATAATGACAAAAGGATGTACCACTGTACACAGTAAAGGGCATGAGACCCCAGACCAGTACACTAGGAAATCCAAAAACATGGAAGCCTAGCTCCAGATTGTTGTGGGGTTCCTGAAAATGGGGGCTGCTGATTATTGTTTTGCTGATATGTGGAGGGGATGTCACCATACCCAAGGGCTAAGGGCCAAAGAGGCTAAGTCTCCATCCTTCAGACCTAATGTTGCTGCCCTGATAGGTCTGGGCTTCCTTGGGACACCTTATCCTTTCCTAGTTCTTATTTTTCACTTTAGGATTAGGAATGCCTATCCTACGACTATTCCAGCATTGGTATTGGTATAACTTCTTTGGTTCCACAAGTTCACAGCTGAGAGAAACATACTCCAGAATGGATCACACTTTGAGTCTCAACCATATCTAATTAATAACCATATTTATATCGGAATATAACTTAGATTTTAATGTTATACTGGAATGAATTAAGATTTGGGGCTAAAGGGATGGAATGCAAGTATTTTGCATATGAGAAATATATATTTTTGGTTGGAGAAACAGAATGCTATAGAAGCAATGTTTGTGCCACTCCCCCCCCACACACACACATTTACATGCTGAAACCTAGGGTTAAGGTTACATTCTGAAAGAGAGGAGATCTCATGAGTGCATTGGTGTACTTGTGCAAGTAACCCTAAAGAGCTCCCTCATCCTTCTGCCCCATGAGGACATGCTGGAGCACTTGAGAGGGCTGCAGTCCATGAGCTAGGAGTGCTCTCACCAGATACAGATTCTGCCCATGCCTTTATAATACATTTCACAGACTCCAAGAACTGTGAGAAAGAAATTTCCATTGTTTATAGACCAATCGGTGCATAGTATTCTGTTATAGCAGTTTGGACTCACTAACACAATCATGTAGAAAATTTAATTCCCTTAAATTCTAATGAGATAACATGCTGAACATGATACCCTAGAAAGTAAAAAATTAGTACAAATTAATGTTAGTGGCTAAGACTCTGCCATGAATTCTATTAAACACTCTCCATAAATAAAACCACAATGCAATTTAAGTACTTAATTCTTAAATAGCATTTTAAGCACAAAAAGATCAAATATACAAACATGCAATAGTCAGTCTGCATATGGCAATGGAATTCTGATCACTATAAATCCTGAATACCAAACCACAAAGAGCAAGCTAGGAAACCAAAATTCTGCAAAGCTCTTCAGAAACTGCCCTAGAACACTCAGGACTTGACCTAACTCATTCTGCCTCTTCCTTTCTTCATTGAGGACAAGTCAGAAAGCTCAATGTACTCCTCAAACTAACCATACAAGATGCGCTTATTTTCCCTCAAATTTCTCATGCTATTAACATCTAATCAAATCACACCTGAAACACTCCCTTTCTTTCACCATAAAGCTTCTCCATTCTCTTAATGACTTGGGCTTAATGACATGGGCTCTCTGATTCTCTTGACAGGTACTGTTCTCATGTGAGTGGCCATCCTTCATTTCCAGTTTATATCAGAGGGGAGAAAGTATTGTAAAAGTACATATAGAAACATATTTCTTTTAAAATGGAAATAAATTTTAATTGTTTAGCGCTAATGCAAATAATTCACCCTAAGAAAGTGAAAGAACTTAAAAATCTACATGAAGACTCCTTGCTGCATTCCTTATAATATTGAAAAAATTAGAGCTAGCATGTTTTAGAGGTGACATTTGATTGATAGATAAATATTTCTTTAAAATAGAGGAAACATACAGACACAAATATGTAAAACAAAAATGGCACTACCTTTGATTTTTAAAATCTATCCATGTTGTTTGCCTAAATGGTTTATTTTAAATATAGTACATTTTTTCATGTAATGAATATTTATCTTTTATTGTTAGTTGGAGAAAAATGAATATTTTATCAAATTGAATGAGTAAAACAAATGCCACCTTGCATGATATTATAGTTTGGTCTTCACGATATTATAGTTTGGTCTCCACATAATTCACCCTTCTCTGCTTGGTTTGGAGATATTACACATGCTTTATATATCATGGTATGTGACTCAAACGTTAAAATACATTAGTATCTATAGATATTTTAGCAAAGGAAATCAATGAAAGGGTCTGTGTTCACTTAGGATATTTTGTTGTCATGAACCATTTATGTTAAAGAAAACAGCAAACATATTGGGTAAATATAAAAACAACAAATGCATCAATAATATTACAGCACTGACAAGAAAGTGAGAAATTACTGACCTCTGTTATACATAACCAACCACCCCTATTCTTTAACTGAAAGTACTTCCACACCCTAATCACCCTGTAATGAACACTCACTGTGCCCCTGGCTACCCCCCAGGGTGGGCTTGCTTGGGGAATAGTGTTGAGTGTTAGAAGGCCACTTCCATGATTAGATTTTGTTCCTTATCGCCTCTGTAACTGTCAACAGGATACATGAGTAGGTCAGGGTAGGGTTTTTGGCCTCCCACCATTGGCCTCTATGACTAACAGCAGTTGAATTACACTCTCCCCGTGACTATCCCCAGTGGGTGTGTGCATGTGTGAGTAGGTTCATCTGAATCTAGGAGAGAAAGGACAGCTTCACCCTAGGAAAAGAGCATGAGAAAGGGAACACATGAGAGAGTCTAGAGAAAGACTGTGAAGGTTTCTGGGGGAGGGGGGCAGGGGCTTTGCCTGCTTCCCAGACCCCCTAGCCCTGTACCTGGCCCTGCTGCATAGCTTGCCTGAGAGATTTTAAAGCTTGAAAGATTCACCAAGGACTCCAACATTCTTTTTTGATGGTTAGAATAAAGAACCCATCCAGATTTGGGATGCTTGAACTACAATTGGTGTCATGGAAAGGTTAGCTGCACTACAGTTCCCTATGAGGTATGTACCCAAGTTAGGCCGACACAACCTGAGGGAGAGGATGAGAAGCATGAGAATGGAGTCAAATCACCCCACTCATGTCTGCTGAGTCACGTGCTGACAGTCAGCTAAATCTCACACACCTAAACAAATTCCAGCAAGATATTCACAGATACTCAGTTGATCAGCCTAGACACATAGGCAATATTTGTTTATTTTTATATATATCATTGAAGTACCATGACTGTGAAATAGCATTACTAGAACAGTAGACAACTGATACCTAAAGCAAAGTATAAGTTGGGATAATTAGAATCCAGGAGATAACTTAAATCTGAACTCCCTTTTCTCTTTAGGATATTTGTCAAATTGAATGAGAGGGTGTGTGTGTGAAGTATGGTTAGCTAACACAGCCATAATTCATGTATGTAATTAGAATTGTGTGTGATGTAGCGTAGGAAGAAATCTACTTTTAATCTACTCAGTAATGTCCAAATTCATACTCAATAAATTATTGTTACTGATATCATGATGTTTATGCTTTTGTTTTTACACATTCATAGTGAGTGAAAAAAGCAGTAACTCGTGGAGTATGTTTTTAAGGTAGGATCTAAGGTTCCATCCGCCACTGGAATGACCCAAGTGCTTAATAGAGGAAGTGCAAATATAACTTTGAAGAAAGATGACTTTCACTTCATTTTTTCTTAATTGCTAATTATTAGTACTTATTTAAATAAATATAAATTTACTTATTCATTAGTTTAAATAAATAAATATAAATCTTATTTACTAATAAAGACATTAACAAAGAAGAAACAAAGAATAGTAAAAGACTTGAAAATATAATAAATATTTGGATTAAAAGATGTCTACACTGTCAACATGGCAAGGCAACTTACTCAGAATCAGTGTTTATTAGATTATTAAAATAGGATTCAGGAAGTTATTATCCTCCAAAGCCTTCTCTTCCCATATGTACATATGTACATCCCCTTTAAAAGTCATATTCTCCAAAGGACACAGAAGTTTATCTTTCTCCAGTGAAGCCTGTTTTTTTTTTCTTTTTACCTTCAGAAATCAAGAGTTTTTCTTTTTTCTTTTTCACAAGATGTAAACATATGGGTTAGTGAAGTAAATTGCCCTCAAGAACATTAAGGACAGATGCTACTTTTCCTATTGCCACTGACTTAAGCATATCAACTTACAGACCCTATGATAGCTTTTGCTAAAAACAAACAAACAGAAACTACATAATAAGAAAGGAAGAAATGGATGAAAGTTATTTACTATAATTCTTACTTCTACCTACCAGTTTTGGTCTTCAGTAAAGTTTGATATTGACATAATTTAGAAAATGTCAATTTTACAAGGAATTAGTATACAAATGAATACTAAAATTTTCACTTTATCTAAAAGGATCATTTATTTTTCCTTGAAAGCAATTGCATAAGCTTGTACTTTAACTTAGCAAACTATTTTGAGGCCACTCTACAAAAGACATCAAGTAACTGGGCATCATATATTACTTTCATTTGCTACCCATAATGGCAAAGAAATGCCTGTGTCAAAAATAGACCAATTCATAAATTGTGTATCATTTTCAAACCCATGTAGCAGGCAATGTGATCATTCATGAAATCAACCAAATTTGGCACCTTCACCCTGACTTAAAATCCATTTTAAGCTAAGGAGAAACAGGATTGTAATGAAGCACATCCTTACAAATCACTGTTACAAATCAGTACCAGCCATGTGGAATACTTAAATCAGAATCAACATTAAAAGCTCATGTTGCCATTATTCTGCCCTGAATCTCAAATCTCAACACTCCTCTCGTATATTGAGATGTTTTTACCTATGCATCTTTAGAAATGGTAAATGAGAGTGAAGCTTTCCCTGTTTGTTATACTTTATCCTTTTCCTAATTTGGGCCACATGACATTTAGTGATGCCTTTGCTGTCTCTTTCCAAAAACTACAGCAGGAGCTCAGGTGGGCAATAATGAAGAGAATCTTAGCTGAATCTCCACAAGGTGGTAAAATAAAGTCAGATGATGTTGGATATAGAAGAATTTTAAAGTTGCTAAAAACTTTACGCACATGCACGTGTGTGTGTGTGTGTGTGTGTGTGTTATAAGCAGCTGACTTTTCTTTGAACAAGGTACCATGCAAAAATTAATATAATGATAATTCTTTTTGTCACAATTTCTAAAGTGATATTTCTGGAGTAAGAAATAGTATGATGACCCTGTTCCTGGTTCATAAAGAGGCAACAAATAATTGATACAAAAGTCATGAGAGAAAAGACAACAGGAGATGTCTTGTTTTTGTGCAGAAAACAGTGTAGAAGCAATAGGTTAAGAGATTACTCTGAAAATAATGTGGTTATTAAAAGTGGACAATACAATATTTCATAGAACCCCTCAACTCTATGTTGCATATAGTGCCCCAGTACAGACATGTAATTGGTTAGTTAGAGATTTGGAGAAACAATCAAAGTAAAAAAATTGCTCTTCAAGGTCATAATACTGTAGTCTAGCACCACCCTATTCTGTGCCAGTCACCTATTTTAAAATCTGATTCTACACTTTCATAGAAGAATAGTTTTAAGAGAACCCATAAGAATATTTTCAACACTACAATGTAAAACTTAAAGGTACAAAAATAGAAGGAAATATAGAAAGCATTTTAGTGTGTATACTTTATTACTAATACTTGTTTTATTTTGAACCTAAGAATGTGATTTGTTTTATCTATTTTTTACTCCTCTGATATATTCTCCAGTGGTTTCACAAACTAAAGCTCCCTAATTTATTGGTAGGACTCTGACAATTACTGAACATTTACCAATTACTAAGGACTAAGTTAGACACTCTGATGTTTATCCCATTGCATTTCTGATACTTCATCAGAGAAACTGTGATTTATCCCAATTCACAGGTGAAAAAAAAAAAAAAAAACCTGAGTTTTATAAATAGTAGGGAATGATCCTATGTTATACAGCCAACAAGATAATTTAAAATTATGCTCTCTCTCACAATATTTTCTAGACTAAAAGATTTCTGTCTTATAATATTGAAACAGGAATACTAAATGTAATTTGTTATAATTTAATTACAGAATGATATGGATTATTGCATATTAATTCCCCCAACTGTACTAATTCATTTATTTGTTACAAGGGGACACAATAAACACTCCATACATTACACTGAACTGAGTTTCCATAATTTAGATAAAGTATATTTTAGATGCTGTATAGATACCATTTAGACACCTTTCAAAAACTATTTGGAAATCTTTTACAATTGTATAGATAATGTAACTAAATCATGAAAATATACAAATTCCTTTCTTTAGATTAAAAACCACTTTCCTAATTGGAGAAAATTATATAAATGCAATTGCTATTGTACAAGTTTAGTAGAGCAAGCAACTATTATTTGACATTTAAATAAAGGACACTGCAAAGTAAGCAGTGCTTTAATTGAGAGACATGTTTGTATTTCACGGTTCTGTAAGATTCTACTTGTTTAACCATCTTGTTTGAACCATTATAAATGTCAAAGAAAAAACTTATTTCTAATCTTTAGCAGATTATATAAAAGAAAACAATGCTTTGCGAGTGTAGTGAAGATTTGATGACCGTTTTCAACTAAAACTATAAATTATAAAATATAGCCATTTATATTTTACCAAAGGACTTCAGATATTATAGTCCTCACAATGCAACTAGCTGTTTTTTATGCTGTCACTTGCTATCTTCTATTGCTTGATTGCATAATCTTAACTTGATTTACTGTAATAAGTTTTCTCTCCACTTCCCTTTTAATATATTTCTTTGATCTACACAATTGAATTTGACGAATCCAAAAATACAGGATTAATTTTCCAGCAACTATATGTTTTCCATTTAGAGGATCTATAATTTGAGCTACACTAAAATTTGTTAATTTGAACTTTATGATTCTATTAGATAAATCTTTATATCATCCTGTCTTTGACTTCTAATTGACTTCTATTCCCTAGATAAATCAAAAATACTTGCTTTATGGGACTTGGAAAGACAATGAACTGTAAAGACTAGTCCAAGTTAACTTTGCTCTTACATAAAAAGACTTTTAGTACTTTCAGAAACATGTACCTTAGGAAAATCTCTTATCTCACTGTGTACAGAGCCATATGGGGCTAAAGATTAAAAAAAAAAAAAAAACAATGAAAAATCATTCTGCACATTCTGATATAAGATAATATTCTTCAGCCCAACCGTAAAAATAGCAGTAATGACAAGTAAAATTGTTTTCAACAATAACATTTTCTCTTATAAGCATATGTTATTGTCACTTATACTGAAGAATGAATATAGTAATCTAAGGATTTTGTGCATTAAAAATAATGCATAGTATCATAACTAAAACTCTTGGGCACCTAAAGAGAAGTACCTGTCTTGTGAATTTCCCAAAGGCAAATGCTAATTGAGGTTTTATAATGTGCCTGCAACAATTCTGTACTGGAACTTGAAGCACCGTCTTGTCTTGTTGCTTAAAAATAATCTCTATTATAAAAGATAGTCATTGTTCCTCACCAATTTTCTGGATAGGAGAGCGATAAGAGAGGATAATTTGGAACTTTGTAGAACTTGAATTATGAAAAAAAGTCTTACCCAAACATCCTTGTTCTACAAATTTTAGAAAACTTATATGGGAATGAGTTATTTAATCTTATAAGAAAGTAATGACTTCAAAGAATAAAAATGATTAAAAAGAAGAAAAAACAATTCAAAGCAAATTATATGGATTTTTAAAAATACAACTTTGAAAAATACTGTTTTACTGTTCATTTTAAATCACAGGATTTAAAATATTATCAAAAGTTAAAAATCGTTAATCCTGTAGGATAAAAATATAATTTTTCTTATTCTAATATTATTTTGCTTTTTCAGTGTTGATTCAGTTTCACTTACTTTATTTCATATATACAAACTTAATGAAATCTGGCTAAAATGTACATTTTCCATAGATATGTATTATGAATCTTATCATTAAAAAGGTCATTGGAAAAGCACACTATACTTTTATTTTATAAACAGATTTTGTTCCAAAATATGAAATCATTTCTTTAATGAATATATAGCAAAAAATAACCTCAGATATGTTTCAGGTGATAGAATTTCAAAATTTATAAGTCAATTAGCATCAAATCAAAAAGAGATATTACAATAATAGTAGGAGACATCAACACCCCATTATGATCAATTTGCACATCAACATGACAGAAATAAAACAAGGAAATTATATCCTTAAACACATTATTCCATAGGGCCTTAACAGACATTTACAGGCAATGTACCCCCAAAAAGCTCAATATGCATTCTTCTCAAGTGTACATGGTATATAACATATTAGGCTACATGAAACAATCTGTGCCATTCTGCCTACTCATAATTTTTTAAATTTCCATCATGTAATATGACTCCATATCAAAATATCTTCCATGTTGATAACCTCACTGAAGCCAAAATCAGTTCAACATAAACTATTTCTTGGAAAAGTCTCATTTTCTCAGATAAGTATTACATAGATTACTGTAACAGGACCAATTACACGAGGCATATTAAAAAGCAATGATGCATAAAACCTTTTTCAGTATAAAGTCAGAGCAGGACAAAAGGTGAATTCATTAATGTAAATGTTAAAACAAATGAAACAGAAAGTCACAGTTGTTAATTATGCAGAGAAAACAAATTAAAGTTTGTCACATTAAAAAAATCTTTTTTCAATAAAGAAGCTATTCAAAAAGAATTTTATCAAATATTGTTTCTGAGGTGACAGTGTTAAAAATGTGTGCATATACATAGGTATGTGTGAATTTCTTTAAAGGCAACTAATGCAGAGAACCTAGTGTTTTTAATATTGTATTTTTGATCATCCATGCACAAGGATGCAGTGGACAGCAAATATAAACAAAAAGAATGAAATAGGTGTCTCTCCACTAATTAAAAAGAACCATTGTTGTAGTTTATGAGAAGGAATAATATATAAAATTGTATTATTTTAGCAACTGATGTTCATTATACCGCTCTCTATTCTAGACATGAACCTCTAACTGAAGGGGAACTGAATTTTTTTTTTTAGGGACTTCTCCCATTTACACTCTCTCACTTGTTCTTAGCATTACATAGTAATTTGTTTCTAGTGAGAGGATACAGGACTTTACTACAAATAACAAAGCTGCCATAGTTCTCCATTGTAGAACATAGATTTAAATAGAAAGAGCAGGGGCAAAGCACACATTTTTTCATTACCCTACTTGGAGATATGTTTACTTAGCAAATTCATCAAATGGAGGTTACTGTATTAATGGTATATAGTATATTTTCAAAATCTTCTGACAAACCTTTAGAGACATGTAAAACTTTCAGGCTTTTTTTTAGTTCTTTTCAAGCATTTAGATTTTCATTATGAAAAAATTTGTACCTTGCACACAGATACATCAGTCTCAGAATATGTGACAAAAAGAATGGCCAGCAATATATGTGTAAAGTATGCGTTGTCCAAATACACGAATTAATAAATTTTAACTCTTTTAATCTTTGTTTTCTTTAATTAATCTTTGCTTTCAACATGCTTAAATCTATGACATAAAGATGTCTTTTCAGCTAGGAACAACAAATTCCTGTCCTTCAAATATTCACTAAAATCTCACGTATGATTTGTGCACTGTAAAACATTTGCCTTAATCCTGCTGGAGACAGTTAAAATTCAAAAAAACTATCTAAAAATAAGCTTCCAACTATATATCCCCTCAAGATACTTCAGGATTTTCCCCTGTGCTTCTAGATAATCAGAAAGTGTTGTGACTACTTTGTTTCCTCATGAAATTGCATTTGAGTTCTGCTTCTGCGAAAGACCAATACAAAAATCAACCAAATGTGAAAACAAACCTGAGTATACATGTCAGTGTGTTGTTCAAAAGTGTAGGCATTACCATAAGCCATGAAGAAGAAAAATGTTTCTCTTGATGAACTGTTATCCTAGCTTTTAGAAAAGGTGAGTGTAACATACAAATTAATAGTGGAATAATACTATTTTAATACACTTATTATTTTAATACACTATTTGAAATAGATGGCTTGTTCAATTTTGTATTGTGTTCATGCCATTCATCACCAATCAGTGAGTTTTTGGCATATTATATTTTTCATGCCATTCACCAGAAATGACGTTTAAATTAAATAATCTTTAGCAGTATTAAAAAAATAAGTTGTGGCATGTTAAAAACAATATGATAAAATAGATTTAAAAACAGATGTTGAGGTGTTAATTTGTATTGCTGAAAATCATCATTATTAATTTTTAACAAACACATTGGTAGCTGGGGCTCCAAGAATCCACATGAATAACCTCACTTAACTTCTATCATCTTTTGGAAAAGCCACCAGTAAAAGTTTTTCTTGTAAGTTACTCTTCACTAACACTTAAGGAATATTAGCTATTTTTCATTCTTTGTCAATTTCCTTCAATAAATAAGGATGCCATCTACTCTCACATCTAGAGTCTTCCACTTGTAGACCATTAGGTTCCTTCTACTTTTGCTCTCCATCCCCACTTTCTCCTCATGGTAGACTCAATTTTGTGGTCAGATTTCTAGGATTTGCTTTGATTTTGTTTTCTCTGATCCTTTATTTCTATATAGCTCACATGAGTGAAATAATCTAGTATATGCATTTTCCTTACAAGTGTAAATATATATATATATATATATATATATATATATAACTGCTGCTTGCCCCCAAATATATATATATATATATATATATATATATATATATATATATATATATATATATTTGGGGGCAAGCAGCAGTTTTTTTTAATTGAGATAATATTAGATTACATCATTTTTTGCTTTAGAAATGTAATATCTCCATGATGAGTGTAAAAGTGTTCCTTTTTCTTCCCATACATTCCAGCACTTGTTGTTGCCCCCCCCACACACACACATTTTGGGGGGTATGGGTCATTCTTAATTGTTAAGGTGATATTTCAACATGGCTACACTGCTGGTAGGAATGCAAACTAGTTCAACCACTGTGGAAAGCTGTGTGAACCTCAACTTACTGAAAATGGAATGACCATTCCATTCCATGTCCTTTGTCCCAAAGGACAACAAAACACTCTTTGAAAAGGAGACCTGTACTCTTATGTTTATTGCAGCACTGTTTACAATAGCTAGCATATGGAAACATCCCAAATACACAAAAACAGACAGATGAACCAAAAAGTTGAGGCATATTTACACAATGGCATATTATTCAGCAATCAGAAGACAAACTTATGTAATTTGCAGCAACATGGATGGAGTTAGAAGGAATCATGCTAGTGGAAATAAGCCAGAAAGGTTAGATAAATGTCGGATGGTCTCATTGATTCATGAGATATAGAGAAAACAAACAAAAGGATAAAAAATGTTAAAACTAACAAACTGACAGCAAAATGAAACATAAAGCAAGGGGTGGGGATGGAGAGTAAAATCTAGGAAGTGATGAGCACAAGAGATTAAGATGACAGCTCACAGATGACATGGAAGTGGGAGAACCTTGGGGTATAAAATGATGTAAAAATATGTGTGTAGTCAATTATAAATATATATATATATATATATAATAAAGAAGCATAATATTACCCCCTTCAGGTATTACTACTATACTGCACCCATCACCAAAATACAGTCCAGCACCCATAGTGCTCATCCCACTTTTCTCTCACCCCACCTACTCCCCATCTTTAGTTTCAGTTCTAGAGTCATATTTGTAGTTAGTTCTAGGCTTTTTGTTTGGTCTCTCTGTGTTCCATATGTAAATGACACCATTTAGCATTTATCTTTTTCCTTCTGACTTATTTCACTTAACATAGACCCCTTCAGCTCCACCCATGTTGCTGCAAATGGGAAGACTATAATTTTTTGATAACTTACAGTATTTAATTTTGTATAGATATCACATCTGCCTGACAAACTCTTCTGAATTTAGGTATTTAGGTTGTTTCCATAGCTTGGCTATTGTGAATAGCACAGCAATGAATATGGGAATTCATTATTTGTTCCTCCTCAGGAATGCCTAGGTTACTACTGGCCATATTGTAATGCTACTGGTGACTAAGCAAATTATCAAATGAAATGTCTAGGCTACCACTTTATGATTACATCTTTTGGGCCCAGAGTCTAGTCTATCATTTAGAAAAGTAAGAACAAAGTCTAGAAATAAAACAAACAAACAAACAAAAATCAAAATTATTTGCTACAAAATGCTCTTGGTAAAAAATCAAATTGCTTTATGATTTAAAAAAAAATGTTTTTGAGACTAGGTCTTGCTATGTTGCCCAGGGTAGTCTTGAACCTACAGACTCAATTGATCCCTAGCCTCAGCCTCCCAGGCTGGATTACAGGTGCATGTACCATGCCTAGCTATTTTTTGAGACTAGGTCTCACTATGTTGCCTGGGGTAGTCTCGAACTTATGGACTCAAGCGATTTCTAGCCTCAGCCTCCCAATGCTTTATGATTTTAATCAAACAAGCAATTACTCCTGAATATCACCGCTAGACCCTATGTGAGTAAAAAACTACTCAAAAATGAATTAAGTTCTTTCAGTATTCTAAGAACTTCTAATATAATAGAAATTTAGTCACTTAAAAATTCACTTTAAATAAACTAGAGGTGCAGTGTTAGTGTAAATATAAATAAACACAATGATTTATTCTATTGAACATGTGAATGATAGGGAAAAGAAGAATGGGCTAGAGATAAAAATATAAGTAGAGATAAGATGCTTGGAAAATAAGAATGTCTCAAAATTGAAAGCTCTCAGCACATGCATCATTCATATAAAATATCTCCTTCACCCCAAACTAAATTTTCAAATTTTCATTCATTGCACTTTCCCCTCTAATTTTAGCTGAAATAAATCATGAACTTTTCCTTTACTCTCCCTTCTCTACTTCACTTATTTAGTAATTAACAGGAGAGGGTTCCACTGAAATGTCTCTCAAGACACTATCTCTTTCACTAAATAGAGACTGCCCAGCATGGGATTGAGACACTTCATGATTTGGACAATTATATATGTTTTGCTTTGTTTGCCATTATTCATTTCACAAAATTCTCTTTGGAGTCCTTTAAATTTGGGGTCTATCATCAAATCTTAAAAAAAAATATTAAGTCAATTTTTTTTTTGTTCTTACTTCATCCTATGACTGTGGTATTAGACTTTTGGTATTTATCCAAGTTTTACTCATATTTCATTTCCATTTTAAATACACTGCTTCTTGAAATGATTATAACACTTCATTTATTCATTACAGGTATTTCCTTATATCTATATGAACTTTCACATTGCCTATAAGAACAGAAGATGTTGTGAGAGGTCAGTCAGAGTTTCATACTTTACTGACTTTAATTCTACATCTGATTTTTCTGTAAATGACTTTTGTCCACAAAGAGATGGTAGCAATTTAAAAGGAGTGAACACTCACATTTTGCATTATTCTTTTATTCCCCACAATTTTTAGGATATTAATTTAACTGAATTTTTAAGAACCTTAAGTTTAAAAAACAAAAACAAACAAAAAAAAAACTTTGAGTGACTTCATCATAACAAGATTCTGGGAAGGGAAAGAAAGCCTATAAACAATCAACATTTTAAATGTGAAAACAAGACGATTTGTAAGCTAAAATCACTTAATGTCTAAAATGCCCATAAACAGTCACTATTAATAGATATTTCCTTATGAAATATAATCTTCTCTTAAGCCAGTCATCATAATGAACAGTGAAACGACAACTGATTTTTTTTAATGTTCTCATTAAACATTTACTTGGATGAATTTGAGCCCAGATGAACTGAGAGTTGCATCCAGGGAAGTTGTCAGTCTAAAGGCATTTACACCCTTAAAAAAAAAGATAATAATTCTCTATTTGACTACTGGACAGTTATTCAACAAATACCAAGGCTGCACAGATGTTTTGCTAAGGCAGTTAACTTTCTGCTCTGTAAGATCTCAGAACAATTAAACCAATGTTCACTGAAGTCAATGGCCTATTACACAATGTAAACAGTAATTTATGATCATTTACCCTAAATTTGGAAGAGTTCATTGAATTAATCAGGACTCTTTTTCTGTGACATTGTCCTACAAGATAGGTTGGATTTGCTCTAATTGACCTTTCAAAATAAGGGATTTTCATTCAAACTTCTTTTACTTAAAAATTTCCACAGCATGGAAATCTACCCTGAGAGTATTCCAGGTTTATTATACTTTTGTCTTTTTTAGATCACTACAAAATAACAAACTGGAGAACCTTTCTAATGATACATATTTTTGATACATGACATGAGCAACAATATAGCTTTCACAATGTTTTCTTCTTCAAATGTAATTCCTTAAAATTTTTATCACAGATACTATTACTAAGAACATTAATCACAATTTATATTTTTACCCTGTATGCTCATCATGGCTACCAGATTCTTTTTTAATGGAACAGATGAGTGCTTGGAGTATGAGAAGAGTATGATCTAGCGAAGAATACATTTGTTCTTAGTTTTTAAAAATCATTTTGGCATTTTACTAATATGAGCTCCAATAATAACCTATGATACCCAATTTAAGACTTCTTTGAAATCCTAACAGAAAATATATAGTCATCCCTGATAAAATTGTACTGGCTATATTCAATAATGAATTTCTTTGTTATATTTCAATCATAGGGCATGATATAAATATTCAATAAATGTTTCCTATTAATATAAATTATATAATTATTTCTATGATGTGAAACAATGGGAACACAAAAAATTGGAATACAAAAAATTGCAACTTAAAAGACACATGCATAATCCTCACTTAATAAAAACTACTTTTAAAAATATAGTTCTTAATGGAGAAAAAGCATAATTCCCATTGATTAGAATAATAATATAAATGGACATGTTTTGAAAAAAATGGATTTGCCAAACCATAGTTTAAATTTTAGATGTATATTGCTTTTTTCATTTACATTTTTACTTTTCTAATAAGATATATTATTTGTCACTACAAAATTTCTCCCTTTTTCATATATGAGTCTAGACTTTACAGCTTTTTGAACTGACTTACATCTTTTAAATTACTACATAGATTTCCAAAATCTACCCCAACACATTTGTGTGTGCCCCTCATGAAACCTCACTCATCACTAACCAAATTGTGTAAAATAGTGGGGTGATAAAATATCACTGATAAAGAACACTTGGAAAATAAAGAGCAATGGGCACAGACTGTAAATGTTTAGTTGTTTCTTTTTATCTAGTTAATCAAACCTATTTACTAAGAAAACATATTTTTTCCCCTGGTTTATTGGAAGTTCTTCAATGAAAAATGAAATAAATGAAAAAGGAGAGGGAGAAGGAAAAAGACAGGAAAAGAAAGGAAAAAAACTGAAAGGAGGGAAACGGAAAAAGAAAGAAAAGGAAAAAGGAAAGAAGTAGCAAACATTAAAGTAACCAATGTATATCACATTATCTCAATAAAAGTCTATTATAGAAAACTAATGTGAGGCCAAGGGACTATTTAATCTCAACATGTAAAGGCAGTAAAAGAAGGGAAATCTATTTGTTTTATTCCATATTTTATAAAGTGAAATAGCAAATTTTCTCAACTTTGAGATAAGCAGGATGTTTTTGAATATGAAGGTTCAGGGAATACTCTATTTAATGTCATTCATGACACCACATAGTAGCCTTTGTTTGTTTTGTATCAGTATTAGAAATGAATTAGTATTAGATTCAAAGTCATGTGATGTACATCTCACGATGCATACTACCGTTCTTGAATATGAAATCTAAGTGTTAGTCACAAGATAAATTAATATATTCCCTGTAGATGGTCAATATTCAATCACTTTCATGAGGCCACATAAGACCATTACCACAAAGCAAACCAAGTATATCTGTTCACTGAAATGAACACTATGAATATCTATCTATTTCCCCCGGTCATATTAGCATTATTGACAATATGACCCTTTAAACTAGCTCATCAACTTAAAAAGATTTTATCACAAATAATTAAAGCATTGATTAAAGAAAACAGAATTCATCTAAAAATGAACTGCTTTGCACTATTCACTGAATTAATAAAAGGTAAAAGAAAGCTTGAAAAAAATAAAATTGATTAAATCATCCATTAAAGCAAAAACTGATTCTCAATTCCAAATGAGCAAATGTATGATTCTCTGGAGCAGAGAGTTTTCTTTATCTAAAATAAAAATTAAAGAACTTACAAAATTCAGCAGTGTCTTGTTTAATCACAGCAGGACATCTGAGTATATTCTCTCAGAATTCTTCTTGAGTACATTTCCTGAAAAATAAAATTAAAATAAATAAACTAAATACATAACTTAAGAGGGAAAGAAACTATAAGGAAGCTTGTATAATGGAAAAACCACACAAATAATACACAAATTGTGGGTCTATCTAAATAGTATTAAAACCAAAAAAGGGAGAGTTCTTAATGTTACTTGTGCTTAGAATGAGGTAAAAAACCTATAACAATTTTCATACAGTTCCAAAATGCTTAAATGTCAGTAACTTTAGTTTCATTTACTCATAAAAAAATTTTTAAATTATCTCTTTGAAGACAGAGGTCTGCCATCTCTGAGCTGCTGAAGCACTTACAACACTCAATAACAACCCCTAAGACAGAGGAAAATTTAAAAAAAAATAATAATCAAACTGGATAATAGGGCCCAGTGTGACACAGTTGTTCCATAAAGATACAGTCTGAAATTGACAGAATGTTTTAAACACAATGAAGATGAAATAAAAAGATGAAGTACTTGAAGGATAAACAAAAGAATACTATAGAAAACTAAGGAACGGCTTCATATTTGGAGCCTTCTCTGTTCTAAGTGACATATCAAGAGGAAATATTTATAAGTCACTTGCTTCACTGCCTCTTAGTTTTCATGCAGAAAGCTGCATCAACTGTTCCACCTTTTATTTCTTTTAAGATACACTCCAACAGAAAACAAACATCACTACAATATTGAATTCTCTCTGGTTGAAAAAGGCTAAGAATGCCAATAGTGCAGACAAAATGCTGACATCAGTTTCTTAGATTCACTCCATATTCATTTTTACAAGAAGATCACACAATGGTATTGTGACAAACAGAACTAAAAGAAGACATTATTGATCAGTTTTAGAAGATTATAAAGAGCAACATGACAGTTATTGATAATATGGTATTTTCAAATCAGAGTCGTAGCTATTTATAGAATCAATGAGCATGGAGAAAAAGCAGAGGCTGAATATTGTCATTTAAATAAGTTTGCTCATGAAATTAAACTTATGAACAGAGTTAGCTCCTGTCACCGAGAATACACTGTAATCCTATATAACAGAAAAGTAAATTGAGGTTATATTCAAAATTATATACAAGTTAAATATCAGATGTATCAGCGAAATAACAAAAATATATCTATAAGAATACACTGTACAGATCTGTAAGAATTTCCATCTTTTTTTAAATTATCAATGAAATTTTAGAAAGTTTATTTATTTTTATTTTTATCAAACATCTTTTACACAAATCATGTACTTTCAACTACCCAAATAAGTAGCATATTTTCAATAAAATATCCATCAACAACTACAAATAATAAATTAGAATAGGCCAACTACTGTCATCCAGATGTTATGGTTATCCCCAGTTATGCTTAAATTACATTGAATAACTTGAAAATGTTGCATCTTTCAAAAGACTTTTTATAGACTATATACTTCATATAGAAATAAAATAATGAAATCTAAGTTCCAAAAACAAGGTACTATGAAATTTTAATGTAACCAAACTAGCATAGAAAACACCCTAAAAAATTGTAAAAAAAGTTATACTGTCACTAATTTCAGGAAAGATATTAGTATTACTTTTTAGTATTACCCATTCTACTGCTTTATCATTTTAAGTTCTCTAGCTGGCCTTATAAAAACTTAACAAACTAGGTATTTTCTCTCCTCATATGAACCTGCCCAACATCTTTTGTATAATGTGGCATGAGAGGCAATAAAAGGAGAGAAAGAGAATGGGAGAAAGAGCAAAGCCATATGTGCATACGTATATAGTATATATGTGTGCATATATATCTGGGAAACAGTGATGTTTTGAGACTCAAATGTAGTTACTACTGGCATTCTTATATATTTGGGTATTTTGATAGGTATTCATGGTATCAATACTTGGACTATGTTTAATAGATTTTAATTGTAAAAGACAAATTCATATCAGATTCATATCATCTGTCTTTTGTTTACTGCAACATAGAATTATTGTTGAGTTTTTAAATCTAGAAGGTACTTTCATGATATAATTTGATATAATTACGGTGGGCTTTTATTTTAGCATTATTCCCAAGGTAAATGTTAGCATATCATTAAGTTGGAGATAACCATATAGTGATCATACTCATGATAGCACAAAAATTGCTATATTTAGTGTAGTACAAAACTACTGTCAAATTCACTGTTTCCTTCAAATAAGGCTACATAGTGTTGCATATAATTATGTTATCATTTTTCCTCAGCATTGGAAGCATACAAAATTTTGAGAAAAATTACAGAAGACAATTATTATAATAAGCTATTTTATCACAATAAAATGTATTACAACAAAATATTTAAAAAATATAAAGCCTTACTAAAAATGAAGTATTTGGAACAATAATAAACACTAGACAATGAGGACTGAATTACTTTTAAGAGAAACTACTACAGAAAAAAAGTCCTGAAAAAAAAATCTACCAAACTTTCCTTAAATCCCAGAATGTGAATACTTTAAAAAATATTCATCAATGAGCTACTCCTGTTGAAATTGGTTCATCTCATTAAATTTTTTTTTTGTTTTACAAAGGAAGCATAGTAGGGAGTTGAGAATGTTCTATTCTGACATTTTTAAATAAAAAGGTCAACACAGAGCGGTGGGGGAATCAATAGCTTCTTGTTATTTCATGCAAAGACCTTGTAGTCTGAAATTCTGTAGTCATAAAAAAATATTAATCAGTAATTGAAAATGAACAGCAATCAATTATTGACAGTGAGTAAGATAGATACCACAGCAGTTAGTGATAGCTACATAAAATTATTAAAATTTGATTTGAAAAATCATTAACTTTTCATTGAAAAGCAGACATTTATAGAAAAAGCAATAAATGGCATATTTTTCACATATAATGTGTATAATCTTGAATCTGGCAAGTATAGTGTGTGTTCAGAAGATCATCCAAGAAAGTTTAGAGAGTGATAATGAAAATTGTGTGCATTTGGCAAAGATCATAGTAAAACTTCACAATATTATGAATGAATATTTATTCAGATTACAAATATTGGCATCAAGAAATATGACACATCATCTAAGAAATGTTATACAAAATTGAATATTTATATTTATTTCTGAAATAATGAATAATTCATTCTGAAGGAAATATGAAATGTTTTTATTCAACTTATTTTAGATACAGCTAACAGCATACGTTTCACATAATAAATTATCATTACTGAGAATCTGATTATACAAAATTTCATGTCAACGTTTTTAAGAAATTGAAGAAAGACAACAAGAAAGAAACAAGAAGACTGTTTTTTAATAAATCAAAAAATCAGAATCTAGAGAGCAAATTTTTATGGCTAAGCGGATGTCACAGCTATGCAAAACAAGCAGAAGACATAGTAGGTTCCAGAAAATTTTTGATTTCAGGAGAAAGTATTCAAAAGAAAATTCTTAGTAATTCTAAATTATTCTTTGTTTGTGGGGTTGTTTTCTTATTACTTTTCTCATGTTTATTGATATAAAGTTGGTTTACATCACTGTACCTGTAATTTCAAATCTCTACAAACGTATGTTTTCACAGCATGCCCACCAAGGAATTCTAAATATTTAATCTTGCTATCTAGTATATAAGAATGAATACTTAATGCTAATGAAGATAAAAGGTCTTTGTATACCACTCCTTCTGCCTTATGACGTTGAAAATCTCTGTAACTTTCCCTGGGCTCAAATAAATGTTGAATGATATTGAAATGTGTTCACTGCAAATATGAAAATATTATAAATATTCAATAGGAAAGTTAAGTTGATGTCTTCATACCTCTAAACAATCTCTAATGACAACGCTACATAATGGTATGCATTTCAAACTTTTTAATTTATTTTCCAATTCTACCAGGAACATTAAATAAAATTAAAATTTTTGGCAAGAGTATTCAAACTTTTTTTGTGAAAGAGCATTGAGTAAATATTTTAGACTTTGCAGGCCACATGCAATCTCTGCTACATTGCATATTCTCTGTTTGTTCAGAGCCCTTTAGGAACAATTCTTTTTTAAAAAAACATTGTCCACTCAAACTCTGCTAAATCAGTTCACAATTTGCTAATTTCTGATTCAAAATTTTGCTGGTCATATACATAAGTAGTAGTCACATATAAATTTAAATTTAATGAAAATGTAAAGTTTGCTTTTTCAGAAGAACTGGCCACATTCCAAGTTCTCAGTTGCTATATGAAATTTAAATTAAGCGATGAAAATTAAATCAAATCAAAATTTCTCAAGTTTTTAGTAACACCAAATACTCAACATCCACATGTAAATAGTAAATATTTCAGCATAGTTCTATTATAAATAAGCAATCACTCAGTGTGAGTGTCCCTTGAAAGAAAGCAAATCAAAGCACAAATGGCTAAATCTCTTCACAACTGACACTAACCTCTGCCATATAGAAAATATCAAAATTAATAATATGATTAAATTTGACTTGAATTCATTGTTACTTCATCTTTAATACAAAATTAAATGATTTATCTGTATACCAAATTAATGATAAATCAATATATTAAATCAATACACCAATTAAGATATCAAATCACTCAAACATTAGCTTACTGTTTAAGAGAATATTTGGCAATACTAGACAAAAATTACTTTTCATTATTTCAGGCAATGCTTACCCCACCTTAATACATGTACAAGTCATCTACAAAGCTTTGTGAAATAAAGATTCGGAATCAGTAGATCTGAAATGAACTGTAAGTTCTGTATTTCTAACATGTTCTTAAGTGATGCTAGAACTTCTGATGCACATACACAATATGCAAAGTAAGTTTAAAGTTAATGCATGTACTTTGAGGAATTATGATAAATATAAATGGAAGTTTTGTGACATGTTTATCAAAATAGCTAAGTTTAGTAATAATCTGTATTTATGAGAAGTCATGATACGAGGAACTACAAACCTCAGGACATTCTTTAAAATCTAGTATGACATTAAATATAGATAAGTAGTAACTTACTAAAATGTTTAAAAATGCTTTTTTGGAGTATACTCATTATTTTTGGTATCCTTTGCCAAATATAAATATAACTTCCCACATTAAAATTATTAGGAACTATTTTTCTGGAAAAAAATCATGTTATATATTTCAAATTGTAATGTAGAAAATTCAGTATTGGCATATATAACTATTGAAACTGCGTAGATAATTGAAGTGAATTTCCAAGTTCTATAACAAAATTTTGTTTTTCTCCTAATTTTGAAGCTGAAAAGAATTATCTGAAAATAAACTATCAAAATAATGGTAGTCTCAGAAAAGTAGACATTGAGTTGTTCAGTGTTACATATTTCCAATATCTTATTTAAAATTTTATCTCAATAAAAAAAGGATAAATACCAAATGGTCTCACTTACATGTGAGGTATAGAGAAGCAAAGGACAAGAATAATTTAAATTCAGCAATCTGATAACAGAACTGAAGCATATGGCAAGGAAAAAGAGGGTGGCTGCAAAATCCGGGGAGATAAGCAAAAGGGATCATGGTGACTGTTCACAAGTGATACGATAGTGGAAGAACTAGGAGGTATACAGTGACATACGAAAAAAAAATATATATAGGCAATTAAAAATAAACATCAATTTAAAAAGTAGTCCAAAGAGGCATTCAAATAAACTTACTTTCCTTTGCTAAAAAATTAAATAAATAGGAATTTTATTTGAATAATTTAATTATATGATTTTACTATATGTAATATAGTTTTTTATTATGATTTTTTTATTATATACAGAAATATTGACTGAAAGTAGTTTTTTTCTCCATTGCTTCTTACATATCAATAGATACAATCATGGACCAGCTTCTTAACAAATCACTGTTCTTAATAAGTTTCTAGCTTTTCATTTTTCCAAAAACATAAATTTCAAAAAGAAATCACGTATTATTGAATTTTGACATAGGATACTTGTAATTTACAATCCAGAGTTTTATAAAAGCATAGGCAACAATATAAACAAAGTTTGATTAACAATGCAAACAACAATAGATTACTTTTACACATATACTTAAATTACTAATTTAAGAATCAATGATAACACCTGCAAGGTGGGATGAAAAATATTCAAACATAAACATACCTTTTAATGTACATATGTCTTTTTTATAGTAGTTTATTATGATTGAATACAGAGGTATTTCTTTAATAATTTATTTTGAAATTGCTTAATAATTATGTAAAATATGAATGCATATCTGAAGATACAAAAGGAATTTGAGTGTTATGGTGTGCTTTGGTTTCAGAAGGAAAGGTTCTGCAAAGAGGAATTTATGCAAAATTTCAAATACCAACAATTATTTCATTTAGACTCTCATTTCATTGTTTGAATATATGTGCTTAAAGCTACACTATTATTGTTAGGATTTAATTGTATATAAACACTAAATTAAATAGTGCTTTGTCAATGCAGACTTTTATAAGACTCTCATATTATCTTCACAATGTCTTGTGAAGTTTAACCTATTTGTAAAATGGAAAATTGAGGTTTAGAGAAAATAAATGACTCTAAATACAGTGGCTGTTAAAGCTACCCCCCCCGACCCCCTGGAGCAGATCCCAGGCTGTGATTCCAGCTCACTGTTCTTTCTAGCGCACCCCAATTTTCTCTCAGCACCAAATACCAAGTTCACTGAAGTTGTTTATGTAATAAATATTAATAAATGAACTTGAATTTTTTTCTTCCCCCTAAAAGTCTTAATTTATAAGTTTTTATTTCAAATAACTTTCTAGGACATAGTAAAGGAAGACTTCCATTACATTGATAAATATGATTAAATGTCATTGTCTACAGACAGAAGTAGTTTTGGGTGCTAATGTGATTCATTCTCTTTCTTGGGATTTAAATATGATCTATAAACCACATGAAAATCAAGTAATTCTTTCTTGTAAGTATAAAGGAATGCACATGAATATCCATTCTCCATAATGGAAATTGTGGCGGGAATTCTAGCAAACCCAGCCACTTCCAAATTAATGAAAACTGCTGTCCTTGAAATGCTAAGGTGGTTTCCCTAGGAGAGAACTCCTCAGCTGGGAGGCTGAAAGCTAAAATGCCATTGGGGGTTGCCATGGGATACAGTTTTATAAGAGCATTTGCAGAACAGATGGAAGGAAGCTAAATAAAGATTATTCAGGTAAGAAATGAGAAGTTTTCTATTTAATTTGCCATTAAACAATGGAAGAACTTGAACATTTGTCTATGGGAAAACATTTTTCTCCTGTCAGAGAAAATTACATTTGGCATTTGGAAACACAATCTCATAACTGTGAATCCAATTTGTTTTAAAACTTGAAAGAACAGTTTTTATAATGGTATCATCAAGGAAACATCGTTTCTAAGAACGAATTGAGACAAATTACTATTTTATTAATATGAATTTACATTTACCTCTCTTGTGTAATTATTAGCAGACAAACAGAAAACTCTTTGTGACTCATTCTAAGACCAGAAACTAGAATTCTATGAATTAACATGTGAACAGTAAACTTTTTAAAAACTAGATGATGTCACAAATTTTTTATACTGTTCTTGCTACTCCAAGTAGCTTATTTTCCTCTGTGGAACAGTAAGTTTTAAATAGATCTTGAAAGGCCTTCCGTGAACTAACTGGTACAAAGTTTGTATATTGAATATTGTGATACATGCCAAATAGCTTTCTGTTTAAGAAATTAAAGCATGTTTGTGTCATCACTTGTCCTCTCCAGATTACTTAAGAAACCTATATATAACCACTAATTTTTGAATTACTACTTGAAATGCATTGAGGTCTAGCAAAAAGAAATCTTATATACAGACAAATGTGTAATAGCCCATGTCCTGGTAGTATAAATGACTCATATTTCAAAAGAGATTGTTATAATCAAGAAACAGAATGATAAAATAATCCCTCCACCCTTCCCTCTCTTCCTACTTTCTCCTTTATTCCCTCTCATCCTTCCTTCCTTTTCTTACTTTCTCTTTCTTCCTTATGCTAGGATATAGGATGAGACCTAGAAGCTTTATTAGACTCAGTTTAATGTTATACATAGGAATAGATTATAGGTGATTTTCTTTATATTGCATCAACCAGGAAGTTAAAAATTACACCTACAAGTGGGTGTAATGTGTAATCAAATTTCACATACCTTGGAGTGGAATTATTGAATCATACGGTAGATCTATTATTTTTATATTTTTACAAAACCACCATACTTTTTTCCATAGGCATGAACCAGTCTACTTTCCTCTTTTTCTCTAAATCCTGGCAGCCAAACTTGTTGTTTTGGTCCTTATTATATGGGCCATTATACAAAAGCGAGATGGTCTCTCAGGTTTTTTTTTTTTTTTATAATTTCCCTGATAATAAATGAAGACAAGCTTTTTTTTTTTTTTGTATTTAGTATATTCTTCACAAAAATATATTATCTTTCTCTTTTTCTCATTTAAGTGTGCCTGCATATATTATGGATATATGTATTTATGTGTTATCATTAGGGTTGATATATGTTCATGCCATAAATATAATCAACTTTAGACATTAACATTTTGGATGCTCAATATGTCATAAATTTTTTTCACTAATTATCTTTAAACTGTTATGTCTTTTTAACATAACCCATGTCATAGTGTTTCCTTGCTTTCTGGCAGAATACAATGACTCAAGCACTATTTGAACAGGAAGTCTTGAAACTGACTTCCTAGGAAGAAAGAGGAGTAAATTATCTGATTGTCACATTTGAAAGAGCAAGGAAAATGCAATTCAGTCATTCAAGGTTCCTTCTAAACTGGTCTATACAGAATATATATATATATATATATATAATTTTTTTTGCCCTGTATGCTTTCATTCATTGTAGTATAGGATCAGATGTCATGGAAAACAGTGTGGTTGTCCAAACTGAGTCAATGATTCAATAGTAAAATTTACCAAGGAATAAAGCCATGAAGTCATTCTAGCTGTGAATTTAAGCTATATTTGTCAATCTGCTTTTATTAAGAATGAAACCGATATTTTGATCTTCAGTCATCATGACTACTGTCTCTCAATTGACTATGAACTTGGAAAGTATATAATCAAAATGATTATATAACTTACTTAAATAGAAATCTCATTAAAATATAAATAAACACATGTACATATACATGGAATAGAGTAAAAATTTTTCCTAAAAAATATGGTATATTTGCAATCTAACTGAATTTAATATTCTAAGCATAATCAATCTTTCATAATTTATCAGAAATAAATCACCTAGGCTGTTAGTAAGGACTGGTGCAAGAACAGTTCAAAATAGAACTTAAATATTTGAAATAAGATTAAAGGAGTATCTGGCTCTTTCTATCAGAAGACATTACCTACTCACCTACTAACTACTACCAGTGATTCTTTCATTAACTTAAATGAATTGACCTTTGCAAAAAAGAAATAAGGCAACTTAGGCTTGAAGAGAATCCAATTCACTTGTTTACATGGAATGTGTTTACTTTCTAAACAGTATAGCTTAAATTTTTTTCATGAATATGCAATTTCCAACCAATATTAAAAACATTTCAAGGGAATTTTATAAATATATCTTAGTGTTATATCTTATAAATATAATATAATAACTTATATTTTATAAATAGTATATCTTATAAATAGTATATAGTCAGTTAAAATCATGTTTCTGAAGTCATTCAATAATCAATTATTAACTCTGCCCCATTCATGTCACCTATACTTTTTGTCTTTATAAAGTTCTTTTAAATATTAGAAAGCAATTTTGTGAATGGGTTCAGGGAAGCAAGCTTCCCTTGCACTTTCAAATTGTTTTCCAAACACTTTTCTACAAAAGAGTACTCAATGATTTTACTCTGCCAGAGCAATTAACTGATCACCAGTGTTTTTAAGATCTCACAGGGTTTCTTAAAACTCAGATAATTTCAGTTATGCTAAAATGCATTCTCATTTAAATTTCTGTTGCCTACTGAAAGTAATAACTGCTTAAAAAATTGCATTTTCCCCTTGATAGAATACATGCTTACCTGTAGTATATTATATTCACTCCTGTATCTAAATCAGTCTCTGAAAGTGAATACACTATTCAGTGCTATCAACTCAAGCCACTAAACATCTCTATAATGCAAATCTCCTAGTTATTTATTGTTAATTCTATTTTTAGGAGGACATTACATTATATCATATAAGTTGAGGTGTGCAGTATTACATTTTAACATGTGTATAATACATTAAACTCACTGTGGTAAGTCAAATCCCATTCTACCCATTTAAAAATAAAGGGAATTTCTTAACTTGCATGTATTTTATATTTCTCTTCTTCCTGTCCAACACTCACATCACAATAGTCAATAGATTCTGGAAACAAACACAAGAAATTCTTATAAGCAATTATTATTATAAGGAGGAGAACTGGAAGACTATGTATAGGGATAAATTGGAAATTGATTTTGTCTATTTTTTAACTCTTGGAGTATATTTTAGTATATGTATATCTATCATCTAAAAAATAGAAGATTAAAATCACAAGTCTAAGCATAGGAATCTGTCAGAGTATCAATCTTAGCAAAAAAACAGATACCTAATTCCCTCAGTTTAATTGAACATATTGTACAAAATTAAACAATAATGTAAAATTTTAAAAATTTTAAAAAGAAATAATGCTCCTTCTAATGGTTAAGAGAAGGAAAGACTGCAACCTTCGTGCAAGTGCATAGAAAGTACAGTATAGTCAAAATTTATTTTCTATATGATGATAAAATCACCTAAAGAAAATTCAAGAAAAAAATGGCCTCTATCATTAAAATGCTTGTTTTGACTACTAATATATTTACACACACATACATAATTATGCATATGTCTACATTTACACATCATATTAAATATAGAAATGCTAGTGTAATGCAAATTTAAATGCATGAAATGCTAGCAAAATTATTGTACATATGTCTATATATGACAGATACATACTTTTATATAAATACCATACCAAGTAAGTGAAGATTAATTGGAAACATGAAAAAAATCATTATAATATCCTAAGATGAAATGAACAAAACTTTATTAATAGGGAAATGTTAACTCTTAGGGGGAAGTTTTTTTTTTTTAGCATTTATATGCTTGAAATATTGGATTTCTGAGAGAGGTTAAAGTAGTTGGTAAATCACTGAACTGATAGGACTATTGCTTATCAGAAGATGTGGTAGCAGTTAGTGCTTATATTCAAGTAGGTCATGAACAATACTGGCCCTAAAAAGATGTTTTGAACCAGAGAAGCCTGAGACGCATAAGATACTTAGTAAGATAGAACTATGATTGAAGATATGTATCTTTGCCTTCTAAAATATGTATCTTTAATAAGTTTCAGTATAAGTTTACTGACTTATCATACACAGATATATCCCTGTGACACCACTTGAAAAACAGCTGAATCAAATAATAGAAAATTATAAAATGATTCTGTTACATTTGAAAGTAAAACAATCAGGGAAATTAAGAAATTAAGAAATTCAAAGTTTAGAATTTTCTCAAAACCTGCAAACCAAAAAAAAAATCTAGATATATCTACCTACTAAAAAGAATGACTAAGAGTCAAAACTATTTGTCTCATTATAATTTAAAATGTTTCCCCTTTTCAATGCCTCACATAAGACTTTTTTTCTCCTTTTTTTTTTTTTTGGTTTTTAGCATTTTTGTACTAATAAAACCAATTCAAACTGTCTCTGAACATTAAATTCGGGAAAATAATCTCTTTTAAAATGTTTCTTTTCAAATTTGAAATTAAACAATCAGGTATGACTAGTATTTCTTAGGCAATTTCTCTCCAGCTTTCAAAGTGCCTTGTTTAGATTTAAAAACTCCTTAGTGTAATAAAGGTCTTTTTTAGAGGCAATCTTGTTTTTATTATTGCCAAGAGTAGAACACTATTCCCAAAAATATGAGATGGCATTATTTCTTTGGAAATTTCTAGAAATGTTTCTGACATTCCTTAGTAATGCTGAATGTTTTGAGAGCCCTACTTTACTTTCAGAGAATTCTTCTATTGAACTGAATCCCTCAAACAGTTATGTAAGAGTGTTTACTCATATTTTCAGTGGAGAATCTGTCACACTTGCAGCCCCCACACAGTCTTTAACTTCAATATCCAAATCTCCATTTATTTTTTTCTATGCAGACAGGGGTCAATTTAAGTATAACAAAGGATGATGCTAAAATATGTGAACAGTTACTACTTAGATTTATTCTTGCATATTAGATTTCAGATCTTCACAAAGCCAAAGAATAATATAAATCAGCCAATCAGTTCCTCCTGCAGGAACCAGAGGACACTCCATCCTCTTGATACTACATAACCTGCCTCCACTGATGGTTGCAAATGGTTATTCGCTCTAAGTGCAACCCATTTGTGGTCCTCAATGGAATGCAGTGTTCTCTTCACCAGAACTATGAGTATATGTAATGAATAAATTGTTATCAATCTTATCTTTCTATTGTTGGGTGTCATGTGTTCACTCATCACAATAATCGTAAGAGAGGAATGAGTCCCTTACCAGGAAGTGAAGAGAAAGTGAGTAAAACACAAATTTGAATCGACCAATTAAAAAAAAAAACATTTAAAAATATTAATTTATATACATAAAATATAAAATTAATACTATTTTATATCAATAGAAGAAAGTCATTCTGATTTCACTGAGAACTGAATGAAAACACTTGGATTATAGTGGCAGTGTTGTACAATTTTATGAATATCCTAAAAAAATGAATTTTATATTTTAAAATGGTGAAGTTTATGGTAGGTGATTATATTTTAATAAAAATAGCTAGGGATGAAAATTAAAATAGCAGTGCTCATAAGCCCAATGAAAATGTTGAATTGTTTCATACTAAAAATAATACCCATTTGGAAGTACAATATCATGTCACATGTACAGGAATGGCTACAAAGAATGAACAAAGGAACAATTACTTATTGTATTTAGTACATACTCATAGTATACATACTCATAATATGTACTAAATAAATGTAATAAATCAATCTCTGTTTTAAGGAATATTGCTGAAAACATCGCAAGAATATTCATTAGCATAAGTTATAAAGGAAGTGAAACAAATTATATGGAGAATAAAACTCTTAGTTTTCATTTTTCAGGATGGCAATTCACTAACATTTAAATTCAAAACAAGTCATCCAACTTCATGGAATTGACATGTCGCTAATAAACATGTAAGATGAAAGTCTTTAAACCATTTTTATAGTTAATATTTTTAAAATATGTCTACAGAATGTTAACACATAAAGAAAGTCTAGACAGGGAATTGCTTGTTTTAAAGGTGAAGAAAATGAGATGCAGGGAGATCATGTAGTGGTCCAAGGTCATATATTCTGGCAGAATTCGATCAGTACCAGACCTCACATTTTCAAACTTCTGCTTGTGTTTGCTTTTCCACTGCCCTCTTCTTATCACTGACATTAAGCCCTGGGCACTAGTGAGATTGACAGCAATCTTGGTAAATATTCTTAGAGTCATGATGATCTTGTATATTCAGAGTATTTAAGCATTTTTTTATGAGTTTAAAAAGAACATTTTACCCTTGAAGAGAGATGCATTTGCTAAAGAAAAAGTAAGGAGTCATAATCAGGTCATTCTAAGTTGCCATTTATATATCAGAATCACTGAGAAAAAACTCTGGGCACCACTGTGTGAGGACTTTTTTTTACCATATTTACTCATATCACTCAACAAAAGTTTGGCTCTATGTGTTTGGGTTCCTCCAATAGAGGTTTTTAAGTTTTATTCCTTCTTAAAAGAGTTTAACTTAGAACTTTAAGACAATGTTTAATTGGTCCTTGAGCATACATGCTACATAAAATTGAGCATGTAGTTAAATATTATATATATATATATATATATATATATATATATATATATATATATATATATATATATATATATAGTGCAGCAGTCAAAAGTACTTAACGCAGAGATTAGAAAATGCCACTTCCTACTTTCCCCAATCTTCATATCAGATAAATGACTCTACAGTTATATGACTCACATAGTATTTTAATTGTCTCATTCTCAGTAGAAAGAGCATTATGACTAGTCCATGTAAAATATCATTAAGGATTCCCTCATCACTTGAAGGTAAAGGGAGTAATAATCTTACTTAAAATATTGATCTGACAAAATATTAAAAAAAAACATTATAATGTCAAACCTTTGTTTGGTCTTTGTAGATTTAATGATGATCATTTGGAATAAATGGTCTTTGCAAAAGGATTATAATTGACTGTTTCATTAATTTAGTTTCAATCTTCAGGTCTAGCTTTTAAGCAAGACTATAACAGTAAGCTGTAGAGTTCTGCCTAGGAAAGTTCAAGAATGTGATAAACTTCCTATCAAAAAATAAGAATAAGGATATTTCTGTGAGAGGACTCCAGAAAAATACAATGTATGCTTTCCCCCACCAGATATGTGGAAATTTCACTATTTCTTTTCCTTAGGTGTAATTCACTTCAACTTAAACACTGTCATCAGTGCACTAGAATTGTGATAGGAGTTGCTTCGAAGCTGAAAGAAAGGAGTAGTGTTTAACTCTGTGTAACACAGATACTCAAAATGACCAGAGAACCCAGGAAGGTCACCATGTAGATACAGTTGACCAAGAGTAATTCTGCTTTTGTTATTAAAAGAGTTACAAGACAAAGAAGACATTTTCTTATGTTAAGTTCTTACTCATACATTTTATTATTTTTTACTGATCTCTCACATGATCTAGTTTGTTGTTGTTGTTTTTCTGTTTATGTCACTTAATTTTTTTAGTGCTGGGAATTAAACCCCCAAATATAACTCAATATGTGTGAATGAGCAACTTAAATTTGACAGTAAATACACCACAAAAATATAAAATGTATGAATTTCACATACCAGACAAAATGACAAGTTGCTGACAGAGAAGCTAAGGTTTGATATTGTATTTTTTAGCAGGTTTAATTCATCTTCTTCTATGGAGGATGACACTGTTCTTTCAGAGTGGCAATGTTAACAATAAAAGTTAGTGTTTCTGGAGTATAAGCCTCATATGTCAAATACAATTCTATGAGTTTTACATGAACTAATTTTAAATAATCCTTACAACACACTATCAAAAAATACCATTTAAACCCTTGTTTCCTTGATGAGAAAACAGTTATGTAAGAAATAGAAATGAAGTTAGCCTCTCTACAGCTGAATCTATTATCTCTAAACACACACAACAACCCACATCAGTTCCATCTCTGTCCAAGATTCCAAGCATTCAAGGGAAAAATTCAGTAGCTTGAACTACTAACGGAGAGCCCATAATGGAAGGTTTTTACCTTTAAAAAACAGACTGGAAAAAAAAATGACATCTGTTTACCAAAATGTGTTGTGTCCTGTCAAAAAGAAGGATATAGAGATGGCACAGATAGAAATGACTTTGTCCTCACAGTGTTCACAATAGAGTAGACACACAGGATTTCCCGAAAAATTAAAAAGCCAGTGATACAAGAAAGGATTTAATATCAAAACATTAGCTGAACATAGTATTTTTAAAAACAACTGATTTTTACTGAGATAATAAAAAAACTTTCATGTCCACCTAATTCTTTTCATTTCTTATACCTTAAAATGCTATATGGTAATAGCTATCCAGTTAGGATTATTCTGAAGCCAGGTGTGAAAACATATTTACTTAGGGAATTCTGTTGGGGACCTTGACATGATTCATTAGAATTTGCTAAATATTTGAATATAATTTTAAAATGAGTCAGTGTGAAAAAATATTTAACTAATGGCAAATTCAGATTCCATAGATTCTGATTAAGCAATCCATATAGCTAATGAAGGACAGCTTTCCTTGCAAGTAAACACCATTGTTTTATCCCCTTCTCAGTTTTACTCTAACATACTTAGCCTTCCCAGAGTTTCCTTTCTCTTTATGACAGTAGTGTTGCTTCTCTATTGCCTCTATATAAATAATATTCTGAAGCTGGAAGTTCCTGTAACTCTCCATGAACATCCTTATATGAAAAAAAAGAAAATAACAAAAAAACAGCTATCCAAGGTATTAGGTAGGTTTCAAGTCCTTTAGAAAATTCTGACTGCCTGACCTCTCTGTCAATTGTGAATAATTATTTTTTAAAAGAAAATATTGATTACAGTATCTTATTTTGGAAATTCAAGCAAATATTGCCTATCTTTCCTTCTTACATCCATGAGAATTAAGTTGGACAAAGACACTAATGTAATTGTCTCATATATATTTTATCATTGTCTACTATAAATGATGTCATGTAAGGATTTAATATATACATCTTAGATATGTAGACTAAAGAGTAAGATATATAGAATATGAATATGCTATATATATATATAATTTGGATACTTTATATATCTATATATCTATATAGATATATAGATATATATAGAGAGATATATACATGCATCTTAAATACTTACATGTCATTTCCTATAACCAGGAGCATCCATAGGGCACATTTACTGTTGTGACTTTAGACTGCAGAACCTTTCTGAGATATTCATATTTGAAATGTGAAATTTTATTATATATAGCACATGCCATCTCAGAAAACATCAGAGCATATTATACATGGTTCAGAGAGTAAAAGAAGATATTTTTTGGCATGACAAGTAGGGATAGGCAAGGCCTGGAAAAGGTTATCACTACATAAGAACTTTTCTGAGAAATAGCTGCTTTTCAGCATTTTCTCCTGTTTAACCAAGAGATTTTGATATTATGTCTTCATTTTCCAAAGCTGGTTCCTTGGTAACCACTTTAAAGACTCCTTCTGTGGAAACAATTATTTTTAGATTTGAAACAGAGTGAAAATTCATGTTTTTGGTCCAGAATAACATAAATTCACATGGTTGGGATATACATAAAGTCAGATTAACCAGAAACTCCCTGTATGTATAAGATGGACCATGCAGAGAAATTCAATCTCCTTGTCTGAGATGTGAATTATCTAATTGATTTCTAGATATTTAATAAAGCTGTGTCAAATTTCTAAACTTCTGACATTAAAACATCATTAATCATAGTTTTTATTGTATTTATAAATGCCTCACTTGGGCCTGGCTTGCATAAAAAATAATCTGATTTCATGATTTATTGATAGCAATCTCTTTGTTAGTCAAGAGGATAAATTATTTGTGCACAGAGATTTTCTATTTAGACACTGTATTACTGCCTCATAGAGCAATGTGATGGACTAACTATGCCAAAAATCAGTAAAGTATTAAAAACTGCTGATTTTACCTACACACAATTGGAAAGTAAAATCCCATTGCAAGTTAATTACAAAGATTAATTCTTATTAGAATCATAAGGGTCAAATACATGAGTCTTACCGGACAGATAAATTTCACCGGACAGATAAAAATGATTTCAAATAAAGTTTATCTGAAAGTTTATTTCAAATAAAGTTTACTTGAAATAAAGTTGTTATCAAGTTTATTTTTTAAAAACTTGGAGTATGTTCATTGGGAGCTTAAAATGCTGGCCTCAAATATTTCCTGGAATTCAAATATTCCCAGTAAGTGTAAAGAAAGTACCCAAAATACACTGCACATAAAATCCTATTTCACATGTGTGTCTGCAAATTGGCGGTCATATATAGCAAGAAATGTTCCCAGAAAACAGGCATTTCTTTTTCTAAAAAAAAAAAAAAATTGATGGAAGAAAATAAGTTAGACCATGACTTTTCTGACTTTAACCTGCTATGGCAACCGTGAACTGGGTACTCTCTGAAGAATAAATTGACCCCGAGAATAAATAAGTGTTTAGAGTCTAATCTAGATTTAGGGTACTCCTGTCCATTATGAAAGCAGATTTGACCCCTTCTAGAGGTCTTCTTAATTTTGGAAAAGTTCAAATCTTTATAAAGACAATAAATGATCTGGTAGGTAGAAGAATTATTGCTATCTAGCAGAGACATTCACTTCCCAACCTAGAATTAATGGGTATAAAATGTTACATTGAAGGAATTTAGGGCCAGAAGGAATTTGACTGTTAACCAGACTTAACCTGGATCATGTGGGTTGGCCAAATGCAACACTAAGGTCCTTAAATGGGATGGCGGCAACGTGTCAGGTCAGATGATGTGATGTAAGAAATATTTCATCAGTTACTGCTGGATTTGAAAATGCATGAGCCAACAAATGCTCTGGTCTTTCCAATTTGGAAAAAGCAAGTGTCTCCAGGAGGAGTGCACTGCTAATATTTAATTTTAGTCTACTAAATCCCATTTCGGACCTTTTACCTCCAAAACAATCATAAATATAAATTGATTTAAGCCAGTAATTTATAATAGCTTTGAAGCAGCAGCAACAGAAAATCAAGACGACGATGAACTGAAGAAGTAAGACAGTCCCAAAGATAAAGCATTATAGAAAGCCTTCTATTTGAGTTGGAAAGATGGGTTGCAAATACATTTGTTTGTAAATTTAAAATTACAGTGTGAAAACCTATGCCATCTGTTGGTGGTGAGAAAGTCAACATCTTTTGTTTCATTCAACTTTTGGTCATTAAGAACAGGTTTGCTTGTTTCCAAAACTGCTGTTCTAGAATGATCTAGGATCCTTGTTAAAATGCAAAAATGTGTCCTACTATAACCCCAGCAAGTACACATTTTTAGATGTGAGCTTCCATGCTACATTTTGAACAAGAATTTCAAATGAGTTTTATTCACATCAAATTTTCATTTAAATTCTTGAAGAGTGAAAACTTCTTGTTTGTCTTTAGATCTTCAGTGCCCACCAAGAAATATCTGATATATAATCCAAACAACTATTGTTTTAAATAAAATTAGCTCTGGATTTAATTGGAATAAAATTAGCTCTGGATTTAAATGGAAAATAATGAAAGAGTTGTACTGGCAGAGAAGTGAGGAAAAGTCAAATTCTTGTCATTTGTGTAGAAGTTGAGAAACCACATAAATTCCTTCTTAAGATTCAGCCTACTGTCTACAGATCTTCTAAGAGGTCTTTTCTGCGAACTTAAAGCTTTTCCAAGAACTGTATCAGCTAAAGACATGTGCTCTTGTATTTCATCTTCAAAACACCTCTAATGTTTTGAAGAGAAAATAATTGTGATCTGTTCAGAGACTTAATGATTGAAGGACATTCTTCACCTAAAATACACCTAAATACGTAGTAGTGTTAAATCTAGAAGTCAATTTAAGTTTTTTTCATGTAACTTTTAGTTTAAGTTGCCTTCATTTGACTTTGTTGTCTCTTTCACTTCTGGAATTTAACTTCTTTTTCCACGATTTTTATGCACATTGCATGTTCATCAATAGGTGGGAAAACTTCACAACTAGAATATAATGTATATGATTAAAATGTTGTTATGGTATATATATATATATATATATATATACACACATACATATCATAATGTCTATTATATAGTAAATTTAGTTTACGTTTCAATAAATCAAACTATAACTTAAAGAGCACTAATTCACTAGATTAAACTAACATTTATAAAAATTAACATCTGGGTACAATTTTTTCAGTTTACAACAAAATGTTTTACCTAAGAAATTAGAAAAGCCTTCAAAATTTGTAAAAACAGCACAACTGCTCTATGTGGAAGCTCTACAAATTATTCCTGTATACACTGTATTCATTTCCTGGTACTGTGATATACGATCACAAGCAAGGTGGCTATACACAATGAAATGTGAATGTTTCACAGTTCTAAATGTCTTAAGTGAAAGTGTCCAGAAGACACTCTCTGAAACCTTTAAAGAAGTACTTCTTGCCTTCTAGTTTCTGTCTATAAGTATATCTGGCATTTGTTAACTTGAAGCTGCACAAGTCTATCGTTGCCTACATTTTCCCATAATGTTCTCCATACATGCTCATTTATATCTTTACATGGCCATTTTCTCCTATGAACACAAGTCACAGAATCAGCCTACTCCTGCTCAACCCCATCTTAATGTGATAAATTACACCTGCAACAAACTTAGCTCCAAATAATGTCAAATTTTTGGGTGACTGTGGGTTAGAACTACAGTATACCTTTTTTTTTTTTTAAGGGAACACAATTCAAATTACAACTACAGTGATAATTCTATAAGGCTTTTTAGTGCTTTGTTGATAATTCTTCAGAAGCACATCTCAGTCATTGCTATTCTTAAGTTTTAAATTCAGTTGTCCAAATTCATCAGCTGCATGTAAACTATCTGTGAACACATATTTAAAATCCAATAGAAATAACAAGCTCCTGTCTTTAAAATGTATGTGTAATTAGTGGCATGCTTATAAATAAGTCAATCTTTTAATTGACAAAAAAGTCTCTGTTCCTACTATGTTTTGATGCTTTATCATATGAATGCTGCACTTTGTGGCCAAAAAGTAGAAGCAGACTTCTATAGGGATGCATTCAATTTAAAATAATCATGTCAATACACTATCTTTGGCGCTTAGAAGGAAGTTTAACATACTCATGATGGGGATATATTCTGTATGTTCTGTCATCAGATGGCTCTGTTATTTGTATTTTTCTCCATTGAATGGGGCTGACTTATATGACATGAACTGAATTAATGAAGCTCACCAGTATATGCATGTGCCACAGGTGGTATAATACATACTCCTCAATGTACATGTTAAGTCACATATATAGTACATAACAAGTGAAAGAAATGTGATAAGATAAATGAATGTTTGCTATGGGTTCACTTATCCTGTCCATTTTTTAATTTATATTAATAATTTTTGAGTATACACAAAATTCAAAGTATAAAACAATAACAAAAATATTTCTTTCTCTGTCTCTCAAATATTGATCTCCAGAAGTATCCTTTGTTGCCAGTTTTTTGCATATACTTCTTAAGATTTTCTATGTATATGCTATTTTATAAAAAGAATAAGGATAGCATAACATGCACTTTTTTAAAAAAAAGAAAGCTCTAATTCCAAAATTACCTTCTCTAACTGGCCCATTTTCAGTGGCTTTTCATATCTTACCTTCCTAGTCCCACACAAATTCCTAACTATTATCCCCCAGTATGGTCCTTTTCAGTCCCCATGCCTCTACTTTTCACTTTTCTTTGAGACTTAGTTGAAATGACATCATCTGCATGAACATTCATGCTTCAAAGAATCATTCCTCCTTCACTGAGGTCCTGGACTATCATTTGTACCACTCATCTGGCCTTAGTCTGTTTGACATCAAGCCACTTTCGATTAGCATTCATTTTGGGAATGCATGCTAGCTGTACAGACACAAGTGTAAAGACACAGAGTTTTACATTACTTCTTTTCTTTTTATCTAGAAAAGTTGCTCTCCAACTAAATTAAAATAAATATGTATTGCTTTTAATAATATAATGATAAGTTTACATTCTAACAGATTTAAATGTGACACATTTACATACGGTACTTAAAATATCCCTGTCTAGAAAAATACCCTATTCATCTACATATTCTCACCACCTACTTGTACTTGTATGTCACATAAACTATATCAAATGTTTGCTCTACATCTAAATTTTTCTTTTAATTGTTTTAATTGTTTATACTAAAATCTAACAAGTTCTTTACTCTTTTTATTTTTCTTTTGGCCAATATATTTCTTTATTTCTTTCTACTCTGTAAAATATTATCCCAGCAAAGCAATATTTCCTTTAATCTGGGTTCTTATTTTTTTTTCCTGAAGATTTTCACTTTATTTTTCTTCATTAATCCATTTTAAAAATATTTTTTCTTCATTAATCCATTTTTAAAATATTTTTGGGTACAATTTTTTACATTGTTATCTACCCCAGGGTTCTCCTACCACCGTATCACCCATGAACCATCTTCTTAATCTTTTGTGCCTTTTCCACCTCCAATTGCTCCTCCCCCTCCCACACACTATGCTTCAATTCTGCTGAAAGTTAGTTTTAAATTTTTATTGTCTGTCTGTTTGTTTGTTTTTCCCTTTATGTCTCATATAAGTGAGCTTCTGTACAGCAAAAGAGACAATAACCAAAACAAAAGAAACCAAACTGAATGGGAAAATTTTTTGTCCTCCATACAGGTGATAAGGATCGAATCACAAAAATCTACAAGGAACTCACACAACTTAAAAAAATACATAAATCAAAAAGGCCAGTCAAAAAAATGGGGTGAAGAGCTAAAAAGACACTTCATGAAAGAAGAAATACAAATGGTCAATAGTCATATGAAGAAATGCTCAACATCACTAGTAATTAGGGAAATGCAAATCAAAACCACAATGAGCTATTATCTCACACCAGTAAGAATAGTCCATGTAAAAAAAAATGGGCAACAACAAATGCTGGCATGGATGTGGAGGAAAAAGGAACAATTTTACACTGTTGGTGGGAATGCAAACTGGTCCAACCACTATGGAAAGCTGTGTGGAGGACTCTCAAACTACTGAAAATGAAACTCCCATTTGATCCAGCAATTCTACTTCTAGGAATCTACCCAAAGGTTACAAAAACTCTAATCCAAAAGGACACCTGTACTTGGATGTTTATTATAGCACTATTCACAATAGCTAGGATATGGAAACAATACAATGCCCCAAAACAGATGAACAGTACAGAAAGCTGTGGTGTATGTACACAATGAAATATTATTCATCAATCAAAAAAGACAAATTTAATTCATTCACAGCAAGATGGATGGAACTAGAATAATCATGCTGGCAGAAATAAACCAGAAAGAATAAGAGAAATTTTGGATGGGCTCTTATTTTTAAAGACACTTGTTTTGATATCATCTGATTGTTTCATATCATTTATGAGTTTGGACTCTTAAAAGATTCATCAATTAACAGTACACTTATGTATTGATTACAGATACTCCTCATAAACTTGTGTTTCAATAATAATCATAGTACACAAGCATGTTACAGGCAAATTTCAAAAATATTTTTGCTACTTCATGTCAAACTTCAACATGCGTGAGATTCCAAAATGACATGTGGCTAAGAACTTACAATCAAGTGGACATAGACTTCACTTCACTATTGAATATGGCCTGATAACATACTCTCCTTGTCTGTTCGTTCTTATACAAAATGGAGATAATAAAGTAATTAACCTTATATAGCTAATGTTAGGATTAAGTACTGAACACATAGCTCATGTTAACTAGAAACTGTTGTAAGGATTATGTGCAGTTGTCCAAATATTTTATTTTATCTTTGTTAAATGAATTGCACAAATGTTCACAGATGATTTCCCTAACATAAGAAAAATATTATAAATCTCATATATTTTAATTATTATTTGCACAACATCAATGGTTCTATCTTTTTAAATAAACTTTATAAAAGATAACTAAAGAAGAAATAAAAGTGAATAAATTCATTGGGGATCATTTAACTGTATTTTACTCTGAAAATGATTTTTAAAAATGTGTTAGAAATGATAACAAAAGTAGTTGCTATAGACTTTCCTTACCTCAAGCAATCGGAAAGGTTTTCACATGGTGCAGATCATTACAGAATGTTCTCAACATTAAAGTGTTCATTAGCTCAGTTGTTAATTATAAAGGTGCATAGAAAATTTTATAATATCATTTCAAAGGAGTTATAAGTGAAATATTTATGAAACATATCTGGGGGAAATTATTAGAGCTAGGAAGTATGTAAGCTAACAGTGTAATGGAAAAAGCATGGACGTTTAGAGTCAGAAATGGATCGAAAACCACTTGAGAGCTGCCTGACTCTAGAAGACTGTGTTTTTGAATCTTGGTCTTATTTTCATCTGAACACACTGAATTTAATCACTCTGGGTAAGTATGTGACACTCAGGGACTAAGATGTTAAAATGCCTTTGAAAAATGCTACCTATTCTTCAAAACACCCATTCACTAAGTCATAACATACCTCCAGTATAGTTTAATATTATACTCAAGAGAATTACTACCTATTATGTTTGTTATTACCATTAAGTAGCATAAAATGTGGATTTTCTCAGCTATTCTAAGTATAATGAAACTCTAAAGAATGTATGCACTATAAATATGATATTTTATTAAAATATAAATTAAAAACTTTACTTTTATAATCTAGATTTCATATGAATTTTGATTTTAGAAAAAATTTATACTTTAATACCAGAAAAAAATACATTACTTAGAATGTACTTGAACATCATTTTTCTCTCGTATATATATACATATATTTTTATTTGATTGTCCGTTTGCGTATTTTTAGCATCATTGTCTACCCTGAGGTTCTCCCACCACTTTGTCACCTGTGAACCATCACCTTAATCCCTTGTGCCCATCCCTGCCCTTATTTTACCTACCTTCCCCTTCCTTGCCTTATGCTTAGTTCTGATGACAGTTTGTTGATTTTAAGTTTTAATTGTCCTTTTGTTTATTTGCTTTCCTTATATCTTGCATATAGGTGGGAAGATTCAGTATTTATCTTTTTCTTTCTGGCTTATTTCCACTAGCAAGTTTCCTTCTAGGTCTATCCACATTATCACAAGTACATCAAATTTGTTTTTTTTTTTTTGATTGCAGAGTAATATTCCATTGAGTAAATATACTATAACTTTCTGATCCATTCGTCTGTTTGGGGGCATTTGGGTTGTTTCCATACCCTAGCTAATGTGAATAGTGATGCTACAAACATACAAGTACAGGCACCTTTTTGAACTAGTGTTTTGTTGTCCTTGGGTAGATTCCCAGAAATGGGATTGATGGATCAAATAGTAGTTTCATTTTTAGTAGTCTGAGGGTCCTCCATACAGCTTTCCTTAGTGACTGGATCAGTTTGTATTTCTACCATCTGTGTAAAGGTATTCCTTTCTCTCCATAGCCACACCACCACTTGTTGCCCCCTTTTCTTTTGAAATGGGTCTTTCTTACTGGTGTAAGGATGCATCTCACTGTGATTTCAATTTGCATTTCCCTGATTATTAGTGATGTTGAGCATTTTAATATGCTTATTGGTCATTTGTATTTCCTCTTTAGAGAAGTGTCTTTTTAGCTCTTGGACTTCATTTTTATATGGTATTTTTGGAATATGGGAAACAGGATGATCAAAAATATGTAACTTTAACTATTGAAATCACTGAAGGAAAGTTAGTTCTCTTCTCTTCTCATTACTAAACTTCTTTGACAGGTACCTTCTCACTAAAACTTTTAAAGAATAAAGCAAGTGACAACCCTTAAAACCCAGAGACTATGTAACAAGGTAATAGAAACAGATCACAATATTAAAGAACATGAAGTCTTAGATTCAATAAAAATAAAATCAACTCTATGCTCTTTACAAAAGACATATCTGAAAAAATGACGAGATAAGAATAATATGCTGGATTCTACTTCCACCATTTTCTCTAATGGGGTATATTAAGTGACTATTCAGCGGAAAACAATTACAAATGTTGGATGAAATTTAGGAAAGCATATTCTTGAATCTCTCCATGTGGTGTTGTGTTCATCATCATCACAGTAATAATACCCAAGTTAAAGTGAAGATGAAAACTGAGAGTGAAGCACTGATGACAGCTCTCATCCTATGAGTAATTGTTGGTCCTCATACAATTGAATAGACACTTTACAACCTTGTGTAATGTTGAGAGAAAAATTGCCTGAATTTATTTTTCAGGTGGAGTAGTCAAAAGAAGAAATCTGCTTGAAAGATGTATGGCACCAAATGATTATAAAGATGAATTATGTACAACACTCTGTAGCTAATAATTAGTCATAATCCCCAGTCATCCCTCATATATCCCAAATTGTAGTAATACATTTTAATTTATAGTGATTCTTGCTACACAAATCACTGAGGTACTTGTCAGAGAAAAGCCAATCGTTTCATTAAACCTATCTTTACCCCAAAACTCAGTAGATTTCCATAAATAAAATTTCAAGAATTATGAACTCACATTCAGAAAAACACAAAACGGTAAGAGACAAAGCATCAAAAGACAATAAAAACAAATATCAGCAGTATCAGACTATGAATATCTCAGATTTGGACATCAGACAACATATGCATCTATTTTGTAGGTTCAAAAAGATATACTACAAGAAGGTAAAAATATGAATAAACATGAAATACTATAACAGGTAAAAAATCAAATAGAACTTCTAGAAGTTAAAAGTTTAATAATTTAATCCAAAATTATCATTAGAACAACTAAACAAGGAGGATTTGAACTACAAGAAATTGCATAGAATGCAGATATACATAAAGAGTGCAACTACGAAAGGCAGATTAAATGCCATGAGAGACACAATGAGAAGGTTTTAAAAGAGTGGTGAGTCAGAGTCCAATTGAGCAGCAGTGTACAATCAAACTGGGTAATTTAAGGAGATGTTAAGAGTGACTATAATTTTTCACTACAGTTTAAAGTAACTATATATTGCATTTAAGTACCCCAGGGTGTGTTAACTCTAGGGACTACTAAAAGAAAGCATCTAGAATTATAATGTCACCATAAGGTAAAGAAACTTGACAGCAGATTCACCAATGTCACTGCAATGCAGAAAATTTAAAAAAAAAATAACCAAGAAAGGGGTATCAGATGCCTGGAAATGCAATGTACATAGGGTGGATGACTGTAGAAATCTGTGAATAAAGGAGATGGAAGCTGTTATTTTGAAGTCTTTGTAGTGTGATGTTAAGCCAGAGATAATTCCTAATATATATATAGATATATAGATATATAGATATCTATATCTATATCTATATATATATATATATATATATATATATATATATATATATATATATATACATTGCTACAGACTGAATATCTGTGTTCCATCCCCAAATTTATATGATGAAGTCCCAATCCATAAAACAACTGTATTTGGATATAGGTGAATAAGAATAAGTGATATCAGAAGGATCAGAGCCTGATTTACTAAGGTTAGTGGCATAAGAAAAAGAGACAAAAGAGATATTACTGTCTCTTGTTCTCCCTTCCATCTCTTTCCACCACCAGCATGTGAGAACACAGAGAAATTGGCAGTCTATAAATCAAGAAGAGAGACTTTACCTGAACTCAATTATGCTGGCACCTTGATCTCAAACATTAACTTCCAAAACTGAGAAAATTATTTTCTTTTATCAAAGCCATCCAGTCTATAATATTTTATTATGGCATCAGAATTAAGACTTGCAGTTTTTATCTTTATCAAGCTAATATATATATATATATATATATATATATATATATATATATATATATATATATATATATGCTATTTTTAGGTCACTATTAGCTTAGGTATTTAAAAACATAAAGTTACATATTAAAGTAAAGCAAAACACTAAGTGTGCATGAACAAAAAGATCCTGTGCTTTGCATAAGCACTCGGTGGATATGGAAGGCATGAGGGATGACAAGCTCTATTCTACCTGGTGGTCCTAAATTTGACTTCCCCATTCATCCCTTGAGACAGCCCATTAATTTGGAGTACTTCTTTCTTCAATTCTCATCTTTTTGTTGTCTTTATTACTTTAATACATCAAGTAGCTACTCTGTCTTTGGGAAACCCAGACCCTGGAGAGCAAAATAGTACCAAGTGAAAGAGGAGCCCAGTTACTTTTGCCTTTCATGTTTGCTTGAATCACAGGAAAGTACAGATGCAAATTTGTGATAAGCAAACAATGCACTAATTCATTGCAAAGAAATTTTAAAAATTAATTCATGCAAGGAACAGACACTGGTAGTTCAACTCTTAAACACACACACACACACACACACACACACACACACACACACACACACTGGAATTTGGAATAAGAATTTCAAAGAATTTCATGCCTATCAAAATCAACCTGGGGATAGAATTCCATCAGCCTAATCAAAAGTCTTGCCTTTGAAGTTCTCCTTTTGTCTCTTTATGCCTTTTCCTCTGGCACCCTTAGTTCAAGCACAAAATGATAAATATACAGGCATGTTGGGTGAGTTTGTTCACTCTAATAAAACCCCTTCAAAGACCAAATGAAGTGTGAAGCTAGTTAAAGTCTTATCATTATTTCCTCACTTATATAATCATATAATCAACTTATCCAAAAATTTCTTGCATCAAATGCTGAGTGTTTTAAAAAGGAAGAGCTAGATTACAAATAACTAGCTTCTAAACTTGTCCTTGACTTAAAAATGAAGGCTGTTAAGAGGACATCTTTTAAACCCCCCAAATAGAAATATAAATTATGATAACTTATGATAAGCATGTTATAAGCTATGATGTATACATACAATGCATGCTGTAACATTAATAGCTATAAAGGTGAAGAGTTTTTGATACATTTCAAGGATCTTTATTGAAAAGAGAAAAATTGCACAAAACCTTAACTGCCCTGGACTCTGAGCGCTGGACACTGATGCTTCCAAGCCACAGGTAACTTGGGTCAAGGTCCAACCTTCCTTCTTATACTTAGCTTACAAGAATGACTCAGTAACCTGTACATTATTTCAACCAAAAAGCAAACAAGCAATTTAAAACCACTTGGCAAATTAAAAATCTGTCACTTTATTTTTCATGTAGCAACAGCAACTTGTATGCCATTACCAGGCCAGTTTCCCTTACTTTTCCCCAATATTTCCAGTCTATTTAATTGGACTCGGGTATGTTTCGAAAGCCAAAATTCTCAGCTATCTTTCTATAAAGGTAGGTGTCCAAGAAAATAAAACAAAGGGAAAAAAATGAAAGGACAGCACCTTAGGTATAGGAATATGAGCCAACTCTTGCCATCAAAATGGAAATTTTCTCATTTTGATGGAAACAATAAACACATTTTGAGGAAAATGCCAGTGTGTCTTTCTGAGAGCACAATGAATTACACCATTTTATAATGGTCACATAAAGCATTAGTATATCATGCACCAGTATGCTAACAGGTATTTACTGTCTTTAATGAAAATACTTAAAGAATTTCACATGTCAGTGAGACCTGTCATAACTCTCTATAGCTTATATGTTCAAAAGAGAATTATTGCATTAATGATGTCCACAAATGTTTAGCAGGTTGGGTATTCATTTTCACAATCACTACTGTTGTGAAAATTGATACAATACATGTGGCCATGTTCAGCACTCAATAAGTGTTTTATAAATGGTAATCTTTTTGTGGTTACTATCCTCCAAAAGCTTATATTCTGTTTGGTTTGCCCATACCATAGTAAATTTTTTCTGTGATTATAATGTGAGGAACATGCCCCAGCTATGGGGGGTGGGGGTGGAGGTGGGGGAGTGAATCATTAAAATTTAAGAAGATCAGGAGACATTACTCTTAAAATGAATTTTGAAGAACATGTAAGACTTAGCAAAATAGGGGAAAAATTATTCAAATCTAAAGGTGCAAATCCCTGTGGCGATAAGAGGAAATGTTATCCAGAACACAAAGAGGGGGAATCATTATGATATGCCAGTTGACTTGAAAAATATTCACAGGATAAAAATGGATTAAATTATAATGGTTATGGTTTAAATTATAATGGATTTATAAACTAAGGTATAAACTAAATTATAAACTACAAATATATATTTGTCATATATATGTTATAATAAAAATGGATTAAATTATAATGGTTTCTTGGTATTTAAAAAAAAGAAAAACTAATGAAATTAACTTGTAATTACATAAATGACTGCTGCTGGTTCCTATTATGACCTCAAATTTCATAGTAAACAATGCTTTAACAGCAAGGAAAATAACAGCAAAAATAAACAAATGGGATTATACCAAGCTAAAAAACCTCTGTACAGGAAAAACTAAACAAAACAACATTTAAAAGCCATTCTACCAAATGAAAGAATGTACTTGCACATCATACATCTCCAACACAGGGCTAACATCCAAGATCTACAAAGATATCATACAACTCAATTTTTAAAAAAAGAGCCTAATCAATAAATGAACAAAGGAGCTAAACAGACATTGCCAACAAGACATATAAATGGTTAACAAGTATATGAAAATATGTTCAACATCACTTATTATCAGGGAATGCAAATCAAACCACAAATAAGATACAAATTCATTCCTGTGAAAAAAAATCTACCATATGATCAAATAATTCTACTCCTTAGTATTTATGCATAGAATGCAAAAACAGGAAGATGCCCAATGAGTAATTTGAAAGTGTATATGGTGCAGTAACAAAACCTGAAGAATATTAAATATCAACTGAATTATTATAAATCAGATATACATATACATATATGTATACATATTTGTGTTCACTATAGCATTATGTACAATGGTCAATTTATGAAAGGATGAGTTGGATGTGTACATATAAACAGTGGAATACTACTCAGATATATAAAAAGACAAACTTTTGTCATTTGCAACAAAAAATGGATGGAACTGAAAGAGATTATGCTAGTGAAATAAATCAGAGGAAAAACAACAATTAACAGATTATTTATGTCATATAGGGATTATAGAGAAATAAAACAAAGGAGCTGATGAAACTAAATCAAAACAAACCCTAAAAATATGATTACAGAATGGAGGTTACTAGATGGGAGATGAGAGTGATAAAAAGGAGGGAGGGGGCATAACAGTCTATGGTATAGAAATATGGGTGTTCTTGTGGTAGGTGCTATGTTGGGTGCTATTCTCCTGAATCATATACAGTGCTATACACCAATGTTGTCTCAATAACACAGTGAAAGAAAATGTTTACTTTTCATTCAGTAAATATTCCAATTAATTAAAGGGCAAGTATATTTAACATACCAGGAAAAACTGCCTCATATAGTATTTGTATTTCATAATACTTTTGCTCATTTAGTAAATCTCTACAAATTTAGCTTTTGTTTCAATATTTCTTTACCAATAAGAATGGAAAGCTTATAAATGCCATCATTTTTAATGATACAATGAGAGTGTGATTATTTATGAACATAAGTGTATCCATTACTGCAATTTACTCTTGACTTAGAAAAATGACTATATAATGAAGCAATATTAACAACTATATTCACAATAAAGACACAATAAATACATACTTGTCTGCTTATGTCCACCTACTTGTTTTGAAGTGTTGTGCAGAGGCCACAAATGATCACAGTGCTTACTATACTATATCATATCAAGTGAATTAAGTGAGTAGAAAATTCTAAAAATGATTACTTCTCAAATAATCACTAAAATAATAGATTTCATCAAAATTATAGGGTTGTACCATTAAAAGGAAAAATTGAAGGTACATTATTTTACTGTCACAGCTTATTGAGAAAGGAAGTTGGTTACTAGAACCAAAAGTCTAATAGCAATTTAAGTACACAAAGAAAACTAAACTACAAACATAAAGTTCATTATCATGTCCTCCACATACTGACTCTTCCTAGTATTCAAATGCTTCTTTATATCAGGGACAGAGTTGAGAAAATAAAAATACGTAAGGGTCTTTTAATCATTACTGTTCAGGATATTTCTCAACCAATATGCAAAAGTGATTACAAAAACAATGGTATAAAAAAATATCCAATATTTCTCTAGTTTTTCAATTACTCAGTTAAGAATGACATCCTGATTTGATGAGAGAACACTGCTTTGTATTAAATAGAATTCACCCTATTGAATTCTACTGGCACTACCCATCTGGCTAGATCCACAGTCTCTACATCACAGCAATTGTCTCTTACGATTATCAGGCTCTCCTGGGGTTGAATTAAGATAACAAACAGGACTCTTGTGTTCCAACACAGAACCTTCACACCAATCACTTCTGTCTCTCCTAACTCTTATGTTCCTCTTTACTCTACCTCATGAATTACCCCTGACTGTTTCTAAGCTCTTACAAAAAAAAACTTAGACTTTTCATTTCTAAAGACTTCTTTTGTCCTAATGTTTAAAGGACTGACACCCTCAATTAGTTGAAAAACAAAATGAAACCTACAAGGAAAATGATTTCATATTTATGAGTTTATAATTACTTTATAGGCAACAAACACTGTACATAATTTAAAGTAATCACTTAAATATTTGTTGAGTTTAAGTGAATATTATAAAATCATTTTCAAGCACCAGAGGACCATGTCAGTTTTTCCCTCAAAAGGATTTAGCATAAAACTTTCTGTCCAGTATTCCTTAAAATAATACAAGCTCATTGGGTTTACTAAAAGCTTATTCTTCATCAATGTATCCTTACATACAGACTACACAATGATGAATTAATTTGTAAAATAGCAATAAATCCATAGTAAAGCATACAAAATAATTACTTAAATTTTGAATTTAAAACTAAATGTTCCTCCTTCAAGTCTCTAATATACATCTCCAAATAAGATTAGATCATAGAAGAAAGAATTTTGGAAGTTACAAATTATAGAAGATTAACATATAAAAGGGATATCTCCTTGTACATTGTGCACAATTATGCACAATTTCAGTATCTTCACTCCTATGCAAGAACATCTTTGGAAAGGAAATAACAAAAATTAAGTTAAAAAATATCATATATGAATTAAATTAAAATGCTATTATTTGATTATTGTCTTTGATGAATTATAGTATGAACAACAAAACTTTTGATTTGCTATAATTTAGTTCATACAGACTTCTTATATATTTATTTCTAAAACATTTGCTTTTGCATTTAAATAAGAGTAGTTTAAATAAAAATTCAAGAACAGATTCATTTCTAAGTTCAAAATATTTTTTCTTGAGTTCTATGACAAAAAATACTGAAGGCAAAATGATTGAGTTTAAAGAACAAGTAAAATTAACAACATATTGCAATATAATAATATAATATGGCAATTTTACTTGGTTAAGATAAAACTCCGTTTTATTATGACAGGTTTTTCTAGTTATTAATTTCAAACCCAAGTTGGATGAGGTTAACAATTTGTGCTATCCATATAGATTACTATAGTAGACTGCCTAAATTCTTAAATTAAAATAAAATGGCAGATACAATCTCATTCCTTTGTCTTCCTTAAAGTATGTTTCCCAACTGTCATTTCACAGCTGGGAGAATTTCTTGGGAGGTTTTATAAAAAGGCTATTACTCTGAAGAAATTATCTCATATTACAATGTCAGTCGACCTTCTAAATTGCCCATTAAAATAAATCGGTCAACATTACTTTCTGCATTAAAATAAGAATGTTGAAAAAACGCTAAGTATTTTTCAGTATGGCTTAGCACATGCTGAGGTCCAAATGCGCAAGTTGGTCCTTAAGATTGTTTGACATACCCATAGCAAAATATGAAAAAAAAATGTGGGGGGGGGAATAAAATCTGAGAACTAAAATCTCTGCATAATCACCAGCATTAACACTGGCATATTTTCATAGCCTCTCTGCTTTTTGGTGGCCAATTATAGGCATAAAATAGTTTTATATATATAAAGGAATAGGTTGAAGTGAAGTAAATAAAGAGCTAAAAAGTGGTCCCAGAGAATTTCCTTCACTTTTATACATCCTTCCTTTCTTTCTAAAGTCATTTCTGATATCATATTAAGTATTAGACATATACTTATGATGTTGATTAGAAAAACAGAAAGGACATCAGAGTGACTGTAGCAAAAGTATGAGGTGAGGACTCTTAGAAAAGCTGGCAGAGCAGACTCAACCTTACTATTGCAGCTGTGGAGATTGTTTCTCTAGGTATTCACTCTTAAGGTGGTATGAAAAATCATTAAGCAAGTCTTTCTTTTTTATTTGTTTGATTTTGATTGAAGTAACACAACAATATAACATTAAATGTTTCATGTGTTCTAGAGAATCAATTTGTACATACACTATATTAAGATCACCATTAAAAGTTCAAATTTATTCTACACCATACATTATACCCTTTCCACGCTTTTTTTTAAATTTGTATCACTTACTTATTGTTTTATTTCACCTAGAATAATCACTTCACATCCCATGCTGTCAACCTCAGTGGGCACTATTTTGCTCATTTTAATGGCTTTTTTTAGTTTCTTTATCTAGTTTTGTTTATTCATTTTTTTGGGTCTCCCCACCCCCCTTCACTTCGGCCCCATTCTTTTTCTTCTTTCACTGCCAGTTATTGGTCAATTTTTAGTTCATTGGATTCTTCCTCTTTTCTGGAGGAATGTTCTTTTGCCAGGTGTAGATGTGTTTTACTGGGACACATTGGCCTGTGTTTAGTTTTCCATGTGTATCATTGTTGCAGGTAACCAGTTCATGTATGTTTGTATCCTTTCTGTGCCTCCTCCTGCTTACTGGTTGTCTGGTCTGACCCAGTTTCTGTCACTTTTTCTCCTTCTTTTCTTAGTAATTCTGGTTGCTGACATTGACAGCGTTTCTCCCAGCTGATGTTCGTTAAAATTTCATCGATCAAGATAGGCAATGGTGGATGGTTGTTTCGGTTCATCGTGGGGAATTGCCTGTCTCTATGGCTTTTCTCTTCACAAAAAAATAGGAGGGTACTTAGCTCGCACTGAAGACATCTCTGAACTGGAGATCCCATCCCCATTTGTGGAAACCTTGGTGGTTGTATTTCTGAGACAGTTTCTCTCTATAGTTAGTCTCACAGCCCTGTGTCTCATGTATCTGAAATGTTTGTTTGTTCTGGGCTTTATTTCTTTCTCCTCATCTCCATCTTCATGTGCATCTGTTGCTGAATTAGTGATTTAGTTGTTTCTGGTGAGGATTGGCTGGATTTGGAGAAGACCATAGGGGGTGACCCCTAATGACCCACCCACTGCCATTCACCAGGCACACCACTGCCTCCCTGCTGGCCTGCATGTCTGGAAGTCCCCCCCCCTCCCATTCTGGAGGTGCTGCGAAGGAGGGCTGAGCCTCTGGGGACATAGATGGCCCAGTCCCCATGGGCAGATGTGGGTCAAAGCCCTTTGTTTCTGGGCCCCTGTTTAAGGTGGCCTGGATCCCAGAGACCTGCTGCTGGTTAGAAATATGATGGGTGGTCACACCCCACCCACCTCTCACACCCCATTCCAGAGGTGTTGCGTGGGAGGACTGGGCCTTAGGGGACATAGGTGTCCCAGTCCCCGCGGGGCATGGGCCCTTTTCCAGAGTTTTTTAATGACGTTTATACGCTTAATGTTTTTCCAAATATTAAAGGTCAAACAGAAAGTAATCTTAAGTTATTTTAAAAGATTTATTTACAATTAGTTACCCTAATGATAATAAATAGTGGATACCTACACATAATAGTCACAAACTGTCACAGGACATATCAACCAAACCTAATGATGATAAGTCATAAAGACGAAAAAAATATATACCTTTTAAAGGGCACTGCTACCCAGCAATATGTCTATATTTCGGAGCAAAGACAGTTTTTCTTTATGAAAATGGACTATAACATATTCTGGTCCCTCTAGACAGTGTATATTTTAAGGACAAAATAGGTGTAGCATCTTCAATTTAGGATGTTTTAACTGTGATGGGAGCACAAAATCTTTTGCACCTGCTATAATTATCATTTTATTTCTTACTACCTCTATGAGTTGGCACAAGGCTTAACATTGACTATCAATTTCCTCATAATATTTAATGGAAATAACATTGTTGTCTACTTTCTATTTTTGAAAATGTGCTGTGTTTCCAAAGAATTGAAAAAAGTTACATCACATGTTTTTTGTTGGTGTTGCTGTTGACTTTTTTTTACTCTGAAATGATGATGGTATCTAGAAAATAAGTTCAGGGTTTTAATTTACAGAGACCAAAAGCATGCTGCACACAGCAGCAACTTTCCCTGGCTCAGGAAGAGATACTGGCTTACTGGCACCATCCCTCAGAGTCTTTGGCTGCACAAGTGGTTTCTCAACTACTGAGCCATAGTACACAATCACAGGAGCAGGAACAGCAGGATGATGGGCAAAGAGAAAGCCATGACTTCTTCTAAGACTCAATAAAATTGCTTCCTAAGAAAATCACAGTATAGTTGCCTGTAAAAAGTAAAGTCTCATGAAATGTAAGCTAAACATATGGCATATAAACCCTAGTCACTGGTGGGGACTCGGTGACAAATGAAGCAAACCACCTATCAGGAATCTTATCATCTAATATGGAATTACATTTTGCTAGTCTGTGCTAGTTATAAACAATTAGCCAATATTCAAATTGTCCTCCTCATGGGAAATTCTGAAATATTCTTGGGCTTAGCAAAACTTTTTCTCAAACCTTTTACTGCCCTATTCAGTCATTTTATAGGTTACAGACCACCTAATTGCTTTTATGCAAATCAAAATTTTCTTGTGAGAAAAAAATTCTCCTAGATATTTTACCAGATGGAGAGTAATTAACTGCAAATGAAAAGACATATTAATAGTATCATATTAATAGTATCTTATAAAAAGGGCATTTGTCATAATGGCCTGTAAGATTGAATGTGCAAAGTTTTCTTATTAAAGTGCCCTTTACAGGTGTATGTATATGTGTGTGTTAATTCAGGTAATTAATTTTTATAGTTGCCTTTATGTTATTCCCCTAGCATTAATTAGGAAAATTGCATTTTCAATGATTTCTCTAGCACCTTGGAGACATTTTGACATTGGGAACTCTTATATAACCATACCAGTATATTATTTGGTAATTCTTAGAAACTAGCTACTTTTTTCTTTATCCAATATTACTTACTTGACTAAAGTCACAGGATGCTGATAAAGTTCTCATCCTTTAATAGTGAGAGTACTGAATGAAAAACACAAAATTTTCCAAAGTTTAGTTGTCAAAAATCATGGTTAGTTATTTTTTTTATTAGGAATTAATTTTTAAACATGGAGTTTTTATTGAATTATGACTTCTGCTGTAGTAAGAATTTTGTTAGATATAAAAATACACAGATTTTTAAATAAATTCGGCATTTGCTAGATCTGAAGAAGTAAAGAATGTTTTCTCATCTGAACTTTTATGTTATTTTGTAAACACTCCTCCCTAAATTTTAAGATTAATGCAACCAACCTTTCACTAATTACATGCAATTTAATTACATGCTATATAGCTGTCCATTTAATGTCCCTATAATAGTTAAAGTATAATTCAAAGTTGCATTGACAGCTAAAATTATATAACACATGGCAACAATAAAAGTTTAATCTTTAATTTCATTAAAATATGATAATTGGTAAGATGTCAATGTCACTTAATTTTATAAGGAATTTATTATAAGAGATGTGACAATGATAATACCATCTTCAAACATATTTACAGTAAAACAACTAGATCGTGTGTAGGTATCCTAAATTTGCTCTAATCTTTAAGAACAAATTACACTACTACATCTATGTCACTCTAAAATTATTTTGTTAGTAATTTTTGACCTTTAACTAGTAATAAAATTTAGATTGATGTAGAAGTAAGTATTTAAGGGACAAATACCATTAGAATTGCAATAAATACCTAGCATCCATATTTCTAATGCTATAGTTCTAACCTGCCATTTCTCACTAGAACCTTATATACTACAGTCTTCTCTCCCTCCTCTCCAGGTTGTTTGTGTCTGTCCTAGGCATCATCTCCCCTCCTAAAATTTGTTTCTACTTTTATAACCAGACAAATCTTCTCGTAGCAAACTTCTCATTATCTTACTTCAGTACTTGACATCACTTACACCTAAATTCCATGGCTCTTAGGATAAAAGCAAAATCTTAATATAATTTGAAAAGTCCCATAATGCTTGCTTCACTCATGTCAAGCAACTGAGCCTCCTTAGCATCTCACTTCCATCAAGCTTTCCTCAAAAATCATTTTTTCCTCAAAAATCATTTGACTTGAGCACTTCCTCTGTCTAGAATAAATTAGCCTGTTCTGACCAGTTAGTTCCTTTTCTCCCATCAACTGAAGTCTACCATGTGTAACTGTGTAACTCTTGCTATATCCCTTTTGTATACACAGTTATGAGTATAGATATGTAAATGCACATATATAAGTGAAACTATTTGATGAATGCAAATCTCTCTTGTAGACTCTAAGTTTCATGAAGGTAGACATTGTATGTATTTTTTGTTTAGCATTCTATCTTACCTTCAAACTTAATTTTTGCTACATTCTAAAGTCCAGTAAGTATAAATGATATCACTACAACAAATTGCATGGTAGAGAATGAGTGGTCAAATGAAAAGACTGCAATATGAGAACAAATAGGATAATTCTGAAATATCACAAAATGAAAACCCCAAACAAAATCACTTCCAAGTTATTTATTTTATGACATTTTTGATGAATATTCTAAAATGAAAGTGTTAATTTATTATACTTCGTTGGGAAGCTGATTATATTTTTAGTTCCATCAAATAGATGTCTTAAGTACTGTCTAGAGTGTTATAATATAGTTCAAGATCAAAGACGTTCTAAACATAAAATAGATTATTGTTTCTTAGACTTGTCAGATTTTATATATATTGCTACAATTACCTTTAAATCCTGTCTAGTTATTGTATTTCAGCTAAGGACAATGCCACAGTTTTTTTGTGATTCTGTTTTTAGTATCACATTATAAATTCCCTGAATGTAAACAGTATTAAGTAATTTGCGAGGATCAGCTTTCTCTCTATGGACTCAATCATGCACACAACTTACAAAATATGATATATGCTGTATAATTAGGACTGCGGGTAAAAGGTATGTTTTCTATTCTTGTGCTCTGACATTAATTAAAATTAACTGAAGAACAAAATCTTCAGGTAAACACACTCCAGTGGCAGTGAAAAGACTAATAACTATAAAACACTAAGATGGTAATTGTAAAGACATCAAACTTTACACCTAATCAGGGTACCTCTTGTTCTCTGTATACTTTCTTACAGGGCATCGAGAGATGAATAAACTCAAAGAAGGAAACACCGAGTAAAAAGGATTACACAATATTATCTATGTGTAGACTAAGAGATATTAATAAATACTTGCTCTTATTAATGTTCCCACAGAATATTTGTTAAAAGAAAATTTACCAACTTAAGGTACAAGCAATACATATATTTAAAAGACCAAAGAGAATAGAAAAAATATATATTCTGAGATATGTGTAGGTATCAGGAAGCTAAATAAAGCATATTTGATAGTAGTAAAAGAAAAAAAAGCAGCTTGTACATAAGCTTCCATAAAAGAAACCATTCTCTTTCTCTACCCTCATGCTTGATTCTATACAGTCATATAACATATATACATTTCAGTATCTATATATTAATTTATAAAAATGTTTAATGTTTATGCAGTAGAAGTTATTCCAATAACATCATTGTTTTGCAGAGTGGAAGTTGGGGGTCATGTTTTTTCTATCTTTTTCTGCTTTTATACTATAAAAGGTTTTACATTATATATGTCACTTAAAATGAAATAAATTTTAAATTAAGCAAAGAAAATATTTTATATCAGTAATATAATATCTAATATATTCAAGTCAAAATTATTATTAAATATAGCTAATTTGAAAATTGCCCAAACTGATCAAAAATAGCTTTCAAAATTTAAGCCAAACTTTCTTTTGTGCTATCCTTATTGGAAGCAAAAAGTCTGCATATAACAATTCTCAGAATAAAGCTTCCTGTCAGATGCTAATTCTCAGAATCTGAAGTGATCTAGAGATCAGGGTCTAAATCTCTCATTTTTGCAGCAAATAATTTAAGTTTGAAGTCTATAAATGCCTACTTACCTTTAAGTTCCTTTGTCTTTTATGAACAAGTCCTGCTTCCTAAACTTTCCTCATATTTTATTTACTAAAAGAATTAACATTTTCTTTTGTGTTTTATGATTGAAATTCATAAGCACTGTATCTTCAAGGTTAAAAAACAAAAACAAAAACAAGCCAAAAAGTTACATGCAACGAAAAGTTCACTTCAAATTTCTGTATCCTTCCACCAAAGGCCTCTCCATTCATCCAGACAGTCACATTTACTGTTTTTGTATGTTCTTCTAGAGATGTTATATACAAAATTATAAAATATGAATATATACTTTATCCACTTTTGTACCTAATAAAGAAGCTATATTGTACAGACAATTTTGTAACTTTTTTTAAAGACTAAAACTAAGAAACCTATGCCTTTTAAAACACAGTTTCTTGATTCTCTCATACATTCCAGTGCAGGGATGTGTCATAATTTATTTAACCCCTGCCTTATTGATAGATAGTTGGTTTATTTCTAATGCTTTGCTGCTAAAAATAATTTTTAAGTAATTTATTTATATATATTTCACATCAATTTAATCTCCATTTAATCTCCAGGGGTCACCCACCACCTCCCCTCCCTGACCACTCCAACTGGTACCCACCCTCCCATTGTGCACTTTCATTTGGTTGTCCATGTATTAGTGAAACCATTTGGTTTCTGCTTTTTCTTTCTGACTCATTTCTGCTAGCATGATTTCTTCTAGGTACATCCATGTTTCAATAAATTCATCAGATTTGTCATTTTTAATTGATGAGTAATACTCCATTGTGTATATATACATCTTCTTCATCCATTCATCTGTTTGCTCCTAAAAATAATATTAAGATGAATGACTTAGCACCATGTTATTCTTTAATTTTATAATTCATCTCTAAGCTAAATTCCCCAAAGTAGAATTACTAAGTCAATTCAGTTTTTAAAAATATTGATGTTATTTACTGTACAGTGTGTTCAAACAATCACTCTGATATGAAAATATGAGAAAGTCTGTTTGCAAGAGTTTCACCAAAATGGTATATTATCAACCTTAGAAATTTCAAATCTATAACAAAAAAAAATCTCAGAATTATTTTTCAAATCTTTATCCTGTCATTTACTGATATGTCCTACTTCTTTAAAATCCTTTCTGATAAGAGTAAATAATCTTTTCCCCAGCCTGGCATTTGCATTTTTATCTTCTTGGAAATTCTGCTCTGGGCAGCTTCTAATTTCTACATGGTTAAAAGTATCAATCTTTTGCATGCATAAGGCATTTTGATGGAATGGTTATTTCAACTGTATCTCAGCTTTTATTTAAAAGATAAATACTGCAATTACTATATTCAATTAAGAAGACTTGATTAGGAAAATTTATTTTCAGTGTAAATCAATCTCAAAGGTCTATACACAGCAAACAGGTATTATTTAACAAAACCATGTATTATCATAAGAGACTGTATTTTTAAAAATTTATTTATATATAAATTTCACATCGTTGTAGTCCCAGGGGTTCACCCCCCCACCCTCCCCACCATTCCCCCCTTTTCTCCCTGCCTGAAGTTGTGTGCTTCAGTTTGGTGCTTAGTTTATTTTGACTTTTCCTCATGTATTACAGAACCATCTACACTTTTAACTACCTTAGAGATGTAAAAGGCATGGCATCTATTTTAATGATTAAATTCTATGCTTGTTTTCATGTAAGCTGAGAAGAACTCTGCCACAAACTCTTGAGAGATTTAAAAAAATAAAACCATTTAATCTCTTTAATATGAAAATATATCCAGATAAGTTATAAAGATAAGTTACTTACTTTCAGTAAAAACATACATTAACACTTCTTTAATAATGCAGAAGATATGACAGCTGGTGACAAAATAATAGTTGACCAGTATCTAAAGTTCCTTGCAACAGTCTTGTCTTGGATGAGAACTTAAGAGAAAAATGCTAACTTCTGGTTTCAATAATTCTGCAAGTATGGGGTAACCCTGAAGCTCTGCAATCACTAACATGAATAATACCTTTAAATGGTGTTCAGGATTTCCTCGGGGATAAAAAAGAAAAAAAAAGTTTCAATCAACACTTACATTACTACATGACTCTGTTCATTTAAAAGCATATCATCCTCAATGAATGCTTATCATTTTTAGCCATGTTCTATGTGACCCACTTGTGCAAAATTTGAAAACAGATTCTTTGCTCATTTAACTTCCTGCTATCAATTTTCATTCAAGCATGACTCATCCTATGGGCAAGTCCCATATTTGGACCTTGTCTGACCTTTTTTACTCTACTCCTACCATCACATCCTTCTTGAAAGAGGAAATATTTTCTGAGAAGATGAACTTTCACAACTAATAAAAACTATGGCTTGCTCAGATCTATGTCTTTGTATATTTTTGTAACGGAAAACTCAGAAGTTTGTTCTTATCTCTTACCATTTAATCAGTTACTGGTTTATCTATAATATAAGAGTTATCCTCAAAAATATAATCTTGGACAAGAACTTAAAGATGTGTGACTAAATATCAATACTGGGTGAGAGGAGAAAGGGGAAATGGAGAGTACATGTAAGGATATAACCTCGAACAAATATGTGTAATTTTGTCAAAAGTAGGTTTCATGTTTATAAAGCAGTACACAAAGCTTCTGTTAAAAACAGTAATTTGAGATGGTTCTGAATCCTTTCAACTATGACTGATACAATGTTCTTTTGCTTTTGTGGTGACTCTTACCATCTGCCCACCATTCATGGGTATTGGATGCATGAGTATTTTGGGAGTGACTTAAACATGAACCTGGCATTTCTGCACACCTGAGCAAATGGCTTTAGTAGCTTTGTTCAAGGAGATGTGCAAAGCTGCTGTAGGTCAGGGAACAGATGTTTATCTGTTAAGTTCATATGTTAAATTCTCTATTCTTCCTGGGGAAATTCCAGAGTTCCCCCTCTGAGTCAGAGACAGATTGGATTCTTGGCAAAAGCATGGCTAATGTCTTTCTTAGGTGGAGTTGCAACAGGTTTGAAGGTGATGCCTTATGCCAGAGAGATTTCCTGGATACATCAGCCGTGACACAAGCACTGCTTAAATAATATCTACCTGGGTACGCTCTATTTCAGAAATTGATGAAAACTTGAATCACATGCATCCTACAATATTCTGATGAATAAACTGATCTAATCACTTGGTTTTGTCTCCTCACCAAGGCTTTCTTGCTGCCAGACCTCACAGGGAGCCTGGGAAGTGAGTCTGGCTGCCACAGTAGTTTCTTATGTTAGAACCCACCTGAATGCTGGACAATGTGGATCTCAATAATTGCTTGGTAAATGGAAAGAAATTAACAGAATGTTTAGCAATAAAAATAAAGCTCAGTTTCTTAAAATCACTACATACAATCATGTCATATGGTAGAATTCTCATCAAACCTATTTTCTTTTTTTAAAATATTTTTTAATTTATCTATATATATATAAATGTCACATCTTTTTAATCCCAGGGATTCACCCTTTCCCAGGGATTCTCCACCTTTCCTCCTTGCCCCAAGTTGTGTGCTTCAGTTTGGTGGTTGGGTTAGCTTGTTTTGACTATTCCTCGTGGCTTTTGTTTTTTTCCTATATCCCATATATTAGTGAAATCATTTGGTTGCTGTCTTTTTCTTTTTGACTTGTTTTCTGCTAATATGATTTCTTCTAAGTTTATCCATGTTATCATAAAATTATCAAATTTGTCATTATTAAATGATGAGTAATACTCCATTGTGTATATATACAACTTTTTTTATCCACTCATCTGTTTGGGGGTATTTAGGTTGCTTACAAGTCCTTGCAATTACAAATAGTGCTGCAGTAAACATCTGAGCACAGGTGTCCCTTTGTATCCACACTGAGGTTTCTTTTGGGTAGATTCCCAAGAGAGTAATTGCTGGGTCAAATGGTAGTTCCATTTTCATTAAATTGAGGGCCATCCACACAGATTTCCAAAGTGGTTGGACCAGCTAGTTTACATCCCCACCAGCAGTGTAAGACTGTTCCTTTCTCTCCACATCCTTGCCACCACTTGCTTTTTGGATCTGGGCCATACTTACTGCTGTAAGGTTGTATCTCATTGTGGTTTTGATTTGCATTTCCCTTATTGCTAGTGACATTGAGCAATTTTTCATGTGCCTGTTGGCCATTTGTATTTCCTCTTTGGAGAAGTGTCTTTTTAGTTCTTCTCCCCATTTTTTGATTGGGCTTCTTGTTTTGCTTTTGTTTAGTTGTGTGGTGAGTTCCTTGTGGATCTTCATTATTAAACTCTTATCACTCTTGTGGAGGGCAAAAAAATTTTCCCATTCTGTTGGGCTTTTTGTTTTTTCTGTTGTCCCTTTTGCTGTACAGAAGGCACATTCAAATAAGGAAAACTGAATATTTTATTTTATGAAAAAGTATAGTGAATAAATCCAATTTTTTGACTGCCTACAGAACCTCAAGATTATCCCTTATTTTGCTGCATTTTGTTTTGGCTTTTGTACAAGCATAGGTATAAATGAAAATACTCGCTCAACGAAAGAAATTTTAGAAAGAATATAGGAGCGTGTCAAATTCTTTACTGTTGATTTTCATTTTCATGTGAAATCCTGACATCATAGCCACATGATAAGAAATCTTTCATCTTCAGTCTTAAAGCAACAAGTTCAAGGTTTTAAGGACCCAAAATATATTATTAAGACAGTTATTTGGACATATCTCCTGAAATCAGAGAACTTTTTTTTTCTTTTTTAGAATCAGGAAACAAATGTTTTATTGTTTTCATTTTGGTTTTGTTTCCTTTTTTTGTTTCAAACACTTTGGAAATTATCTTTACCTAAGAGTAGATAAGCAAAGATAGGTAGTTTTCTTAATACATTGCAAAGAATAACACATTGTATTGACAAATAATAATTTTCACTATTTTCTTTCACATGAAAGAGCAGGGACAAACCTTAGAATTATTACTCAAAACTGTACTTCTTATTACAAAAATATATAGATTTCAGGTGAATTGATTATGTTAACCTATATAGTTCAATTTTTATAGTGATGATTGTACTTCCCATTGTCACATATTTAAATAAATATTTTTCATCATACTCACTGAAATAGTCTATAATTTTATTCAAATCCTGCTCACAATGAATATTGTTGTAAGTGTGCTGCTATTTTTTATCATTATAGTTATCTTTTTAGGAATTACTTCTGGGACTTATATTTAAAGGATAATAACAGGAAACAACCCAATGATAAATTATGAAAAGCAAAAATCAAATAATCTTAAAGGACAAACCAAAGACAAAAGAAATAGTTAAGAACAATTGCATGTGTTTAGTAAATCTTAGGAGGTAAAAGTTTCCATTACGGATTCACAATGGCCGAGAGCACAGTGACTATTAAAAATATGATAGGATTTTTCTAAAAATTACTGTAATCTGCAAATTAACTAATTAGATTCTTCACATTTTCTTGAAAACTAGTTAGTGTTTAAAAATGACAAGCTTTTAAAATTAAAAGGATGAAACATCGACTAATGTTGCTAAGAGGTAGATGCAAGACAATGTATATTAAGAGTCTCTTCCCCCTTAGAAATCACTCAAAAGAAAACAGAACACAGACCCACTCTAGACACATAAGAAGTCTTATGCCAGTGACTTCTATCCTCCACTACACTAACACATTGAGGGTTCAGAAAGAAGGAAAGTTCTAGACCAAATTAAAGTACGAAAACAATAAGGGAAGAATACCTTGTCAATTTACTTTTATTCAATGGAGTAAATGAATTTCATTCCATGTAAAAGGTGCTTCTGTGACCCTTAGCACTGATCATCTAGTGGATGTTGATTGAGGGCAGTAACAAGATCTGCTCATTTGTCATCTCCAGTTCTTGAATAATAGTACTTATGTAATAATCAATAAATATTTGGTAAAAAATAAGTGCTGTCATACATCTCACAGCACATGCCAGCTGCAGTCTTATGAGGAGATCTAGAACATTTATACCAGCAGTCTATAGTTTGTGAGATAGTCCCTAAATAGAGAGAATTACATTAAGCTGTCTTAGAGAAGGAAATGGCTCTTGTTCACATACTCAATAATTTGATTCCTACTTAGAAGTTCTACATAAGCAACTTTGACCATCAAAGATTTCCATATCTACTACAGAAAAATTTCTTTTAGATATCCTGGAGATCTTGGTCCATGGCTCGCAAAGATGAGCTGTTTCTTAGAGAAAGGTGAAGTCAATCAGAAACATTAATAAAATAAAAATAATAGGAAGCAGAAGTTGGACACTATAAGGTGTAGTTAATGTTCTTAGGGCATTATAATGAGTCACAAATTAAATTGTCCTCATGACTATATTTCATGCAAATTCCACTTCTTTGTGAACAAAAAGAAAATGGTAAGAAACATAATTTCAATTTTGTAGTTTTTTTCCCCACAGTTTTGCCCAGGTTGCCAACAAAGTATTAAATTTTAATGCCACAGCAGTATTCTAATTTCTAAAATTACTTTCAGAAACAGATTAAGGGCACTGCAGGTGGGAAGTGCATTATGACTTCACAGGGAGCATAATGTGAAAACCATCATGATGGACGAACAAATCTAGCTAATGGAAAATATCCCCTTTCACTTTTCTTAGCATCATAATATGAAATAAAACATAATTAAAATTTTTTAAAACTATTTTCATTTTAATTTTTAATTGCCTGGTGTCTGTCAAAATCTTGCAGTTAATTAACTTTTCAAACAGCCTACAGCTCCTAATTATATGTTGTCATTCTATAATAAAATTTAGCAGGATGCTATTGACTAATATTAAAATGTAAAGGCCATCATCCATGATGTCTTTTTTTTTAATTTCATTACATTTTATTGAGGTAGCATTGGATTATAACACTATATATGATTTGGGGTATAAATTCACAAATTGGCTACCAGTGGAGCAGCTCTAAAACACCACCTCTAAAATGGATTTAGTAAACTTTCATAAACAGGTAGAAAATCATGGCTTACTCTATATCAAGAAGTAAAATACAAAGCCTAGTATTTCACACATTTTAAAATGAACTGTATCATACTAACCTCTATCATACCAATGTACACATAGAGAAACATAAAGAGAAAACAGTACCTTCCATAGAGTTTCTCCATTAACTCAATTCACTGAGGATATGGCCCATTTTTCACTAATTTTTGTAGTCCCTCCCACATCTAATTAATTATTCTTTCATGTAACTTAAATGTTTACTAGATAAATAAAAGGAACCTGTTTTTCCAAATATAATTATAAAAAGTAAAATTTTATATTCTCATATGACTAAGAAAATAATGGAATTATAAAAAAATGAAATTCTTATATCAATATTTAATGGAACATATTTTACAGTAATTTTATATTAAAATTCAATGGAACATGTGACCTATATAGGATATTAGAAAATTTTTTACCAGAAATATAAGGTAAAATATAGTGAGACTAAGTAAAATAAATACCTCATAGTTTCAAATACCTTTTTATCACAACAATCTTATGACAAGAAGAAAGAAAGCTACTGTCCTGTTGTGCCACAAGGGAATCTGAATGCCCATTTATGCCCTCCACCTGGTTCTACAGCTCTTTTGCTTGACTCCTGGATCTAGAATTCAACCCTTTCATGGTCTCTTATGCATTACTTAAAAATTGAGGAAATTTCAGAACTCAAATGTATCTAACAAAACTACATACATAGACCAGCAGCAACATTTTACAGATATAGACAGATAACACTTCAAATATAGTTCCTAGCTTGTTAATGACCTAAAAGTTTCCTCTGAGTTTTGAATTATTCAAAAAGTATGTCTTTTTTTTTTTTTACATTCTACCAAAATTCTGTAGGTTATTATTTACATAGAAGGTATAACAAGTGAATTATTAGGGACTATTGAACTCTGATAATAATAAATAATTCAGTTTATAACTAGAATTTATTAGGTCTCCAATCTGTATTATATTAAAGATATGACTCAATGCTAAGAATTCAACCTGAATATAGTTAAAATGCTGTAGTTATCTTGAAGTCAATACATTGATAAATGTCTTGATTGGTAAATTCATGATGTAGTGGATGAGAGAGTTTAATTACTGTTTTTTATTACCATTGTTCACTGATATTATTATCTTCTGAGATTCAGGTATCTCTTTTCCACATAGTTTTTGCTAAAATAAATATATGAATAATGTTCCCAAGTTTTCTTCATTGGTTTTATACATTATTTTACATAATTTAAATGATCTATTTATAAGATTTATAAGTATAATGAATTTCCTTAAGTTTCAAAATCATTGCTGTAAAATAGTAAATCAGGTATAAAAATATAATTGTCCCCAAAACTTATATAAAAATTGGTTTAGTAATAAATTTATTTTAATTTGTTTCATCTTTTTAGCAGTATTTCCCTTAAAATTTGTCTGCCTTTATTTTTAATCACAGAGCTTATTTCACTTGAATATAGGAGCAAGAATTATTAGCTGGGTAGAGTACTTTTCCTCTCCTAAGAGGACTCTAAGTTTTGAAAGAAAGATAAAAAAAAAGTTAAGAGAAAAAGTAGTTATTACCCTAATTAATATCCACTAATCTTAGGTATTAACAGATTGACAGGTATCATGGAGAAAACAGAAAAAAAATTATTCTAGCATATAGATTTTCCTTGTAAAAAGTTATATGTGACCAAAGATGAAAAGAAATCTTATCTGATGCTAAAGGAGATGATGATTTGTGAATACACAAGGAATTCCTCTCTACTTTGTCCTCAGTACATCACTTTTCACAAGTACCTGTTTGATATTTCAGTTTCAAAGACCTAGAACAGGATGATCTCATCTCTGAATCAACAGACCAGATTAAAAGCAACCTGAGGATATGTATAGCAGTCATAAATTCTAAAGTAGGCAAAAAAGACATTATTCTTGGTGAGATTCCCTCTCAAATGGAGTAAATGAAATAACAAAATCATCCACTAAAAACTTTATTTTTTATATTTTCCAAAGTATTTTGCAATACAAACTGTCTTTAGCTTGAAAATCTTCCAAAGATTAGAAAATAGCTTAATTTGAAATTGACAGTTAAAGAGCTATAAAATGTGACCTTTCCATTTGTCATTTGTGATCTCAGTTGTATTTGTTCAGTCAAATTATAAATAAAACAATTAATTAGTTTTACATATGGTACATGATATTAGAATAGAACTTAAAAGCATTATTTAGAGAGAATTAATTTTCTCCTTTATGATACTTTTTCTTAGGAAACAAAGAAAGTGTTATTTTGATTTCCTACATAAGAATTAGTTTTTAGACAAGAATGATGAAATATTTTTTACTAATAAATTCATACAGGGCACACATCCTATATTTACTAAGTACATTATATTTTAAAAGACTGTTTCTCTAAATATTTTTTCACAGGTATGAGATATTTATGATAAAATATTCAGGACAAATGTTGAGAAAACTTAGGAGAATGGGCATTAGAAAATTTGAATCTATAAAACTGATGATACTTATTATATTTTGAAAGTTGCTAAACGAGTATATATTACATTTTTCAGCCCAAGAAAATATTTTATAAATTGTGTGTAGTGACTGATGTTAATTAAACTTATGGTGGTGGTTATTTCACATTGAATACACATATCAAATCATCATGTTTTGCACCTAAAACAAATACAATGCTATATCTCAATTTTTAAAAATCTTTTAAAACACATTAAACTGGGTAATCTTTCCTTATCTCTCCCTGGCCTACTGTGAGCCAGGGAGTCCTGCTTTTCTTTCGCCTTTTATTTATAATCTTTCACAAATATATTTGCCTATTTCTACTTAAATAAATAAAAATATTAAACCTAAATAACTATTTCTTAGGATAAAGAGAAACATTAATTTATAACTCAACCAGTAAATAGCACTACAGACTTCAGCTAGTTTTTTAATAAATGCATTCATAAATGAAGTGTCATTTTATCCTGTTTCACAAGATAAGACAGCTAGAGTGAGCAGCTAGTGCAAAGGCCACAGACAGAAAGAGTTAGAATTGTTTGGGAACAGAAAGAAAGACAGTTTGGACTGGCTAGAGGAAACCAAAGGACACAGTAGCAGGAGATCTGACTACAAAAACCTGATAATGGCTTACAAGTCAAGAAAAAGCATTTGGACTGACTTTATTTTAGAAAGACAAAGATCTTTCTTGTTAAAAGTCTCATCAAGAAATATGGCTTAGGTTTTAAAAAAACACTTTGGAAAATGGATTTCTAGTAGGACAAGAGGTAGGATGTTATTGTTGTGGTGCAATATAGACATATTTATAGAAAAGTGAAATAACAATAAATTTGGATGCAGAGTCAGGAACAACTGCTAAGGGATGGCATTGGGAAAGAAGAGGAAGGCATTGGGAGGAAGAGAACTAAGAACTTTTGATTCTTGGCTTGAGTGAATGGTCAGATAGCGATGTTACTGCAATGGAGAAAAATGAAGGAAAACATAATTTCCAAAAATTATTTGTAAAACACTTAGTTTGAATTCAACATTCATATTCTTCAGTATAATAAAAGGTTTTCTTTCTGTTAGAAATGTAATATAGCACGTATTTCTCTAAAATATTAGGGTGAGAAAAGGAAATATAACTAAGGACTCAATTGGGTGTTTTGTGTCTCTGCTCAATTAAATATATACTAAGCATTTACAGCTGGAGATTGCTAAGTAGCAGGAATATAATGGTGATCAAAACAAAAATATTTACCTGTTTGCAATTTGTAGGAAAGAGAAATTTACAAGTACTGTGTTATAAGAGTTAAATAAGGGTAAATTTCAGTGCAGGGATCCCTGGCTTGGAAAGTTGCCTTGATAAGGAGGTCAGAAATGCCTGCCTGAGAAGAGGACATTATAGTTAGATGATCAGAAAGATGAACAGGAGTTACCTAAGTTAAGGAAATGTTGAGAGCATTCTCCAGGGAGAGAAAACATGATCTAAAGGTGAGAAACACAGATTGCACAAACTGAAAATGTTCTATATGGTTGAATTATACAGTGTAAGGGGTAAAAATTATGGTGATTTATGATTGCAGAAGCAGAAAGGAGTTATTCACAGATTATGGTTCTGGAAAAGAAAGTTTGCTAATTCTTATTAGGGGAAAAAATGATGTGTAAGCTAGTGGAGTGGTATAACTTGTTTTAAATTTTTCTTAAGACTAGACTGTAAAAATAAGTTTCCTAAAACCTTTGTCAGGCAGATAATTCAGTATTATTCCTACTATATATGTGAAAAAGATAAAAGTTTATCTAAAAGAAGTGACGAGGAAAGGAAAGAAGAGGAAGGAAGGAAGGAAGGAAGGAAGGAAGGAAGGAAGGAAGGAAGGAAGGAAGGAAGGAAGGAAGGAAGGAAAGAAGGAAGGAAGGAAGGAAGGAAGGAAGCAAGCAAGCAAGCAAGCACACTTTCTTGAATGAGAGGGTCTGAAGAAGAGAGCACAAAGTAATACCTGTAGAATGGTCTTTGTGTGTCCCTGTTCTCTGTACCCCCTCCCCATGGGTCAAGGAATGAGGGTGCAGTGACAGAAAATTCCAGGGGAAATAAAATGGTCATGGTAGTATATTAGTCAAGGTTCTCCCAAAACACACAACCAACAGGATATATAGACAGATATTCCTTTATGCAGAAAGATTTATAATAACAAATTGGCTAACTTGATAGTGGAGACTTGGTGAGTCCAAAATCTGATAGACTAGGCCTGTAGGCTGGAGAGTTGGGACGCTCAGAAGAACTGATAGTTTATTGACAAAATTCTTCTGTGCTCAGGATCAATCTTTAGTCTAGAGGTCTTCAACTGATTAGATAAGGCCCACCTATGTTATAAAGGTAATCTGCTTTACTCAAAGTTCACTGATTTAAATGTTAATTTCAGCCCCCAAAAAATGCTTTCCAAAAATATGCAGAATAACATTTGACCAAATATCTGAGTAAAATGCCTTAGCTAACTGCCACACCAAATTAAGCATCACTGGGATTTTGAAAGTCACAGAAATCTGCCTCACTTTCAACTACAGTCTTGACAAGAAAAAGAAAAAAAAAAAACAAACATGATTTAAATACAGACATGTTTATCACGGGATGAGGGTGATGTTGTGGAGAAAGTAGGAGACATAGAAAGTTGAAACTGAACTACCAACAGGAAGCTCTGAATTATATTCACTTGCATAATTTGTGTTATTCCTCAATCACAGGAAAAAGATAAACTAATTCCAATTAATCAGTTTTAAAAAACTGATGTGTGTACAAATCCGACTATGGTAATCTCAAAATCGCTAGTTTGTGATAACATTTTCAACAAAACTCTAATAGCACCTATTCCCTCTGCTATAATTCTTTAGATGTGATTTTATTTCCTATCAGATATGACAAACAGATTTTAGTACTTTGTATATTCCCAGACAGAGTTATCAGTTATCAATAAGTTGCAGGAAATATCATTAAAAGTCAAAAAATCCCCAGATTTAAGTCATTCCCTCGAAACTAAAGTGGGTAATTGTTGATTATTCACAAATTGATCATAGCTAAAATAATCAACCTATAAAGTTAGCCAAGTTTTTTTAAAAAAGCGGTTTTCACTTATGGAAATTGTTTGGGTTGAGTAATGTTTTCCTCCTTGCTTTAGACATGTACCTCCATAAAGGAACCTGTTTTATAAAATCACAATTTTACTTTTTGCTCTTTGAGAGAGCCAGACAAAGAGAAAATAATATGAACCTTTCACTTTGTGTGAGTCATATTTCACTGTAAGCACAGAGCAGATTTTGCAGTGAAAAATGACATTAAATGTGTCATTCAGCATTCAGTAGCAATGACCCAGTTATATCTAACCATTTTGTGTTAAAAACTCTCTGCTTAATAAAATATGCAAGAAGCTTGTCTGATTCAGAAACCCTGGAATCCTGAAAATGCATTTTATGACAGGCATCAGAAAGCGGGTAATGGTTGAGGCTATGAAAAGAATGTCAAAGGTAATGTTGAAGGTGTGAGAAGACATTCAGAACAGAGTACTAAGAGTTTTCCTTACAGGGAGATTTTCAGTCTCATTCAGCTTCATCAGAAGGTAATTTCTTCAAGGACTTGTAAACTCAAATGGGAGCATTAAATATTTAATTTTATATTTAAAATATGAAATTCTCACCTACCATTCTAATATTTAGATGTCACTGTACTCTCAAGGAATCCATCTTTATCTTTTATTATAAACAATGTTAAATAAAATGATATCCGACTATTTTAAAACTAAAATTATCTAAATGCTTAAAGACAAGCTTGATTTTTATTTAGTGGTCTTATGTATTCCTCCCTTCATTTAATGACCTAACATCCTTTATTCTTATATAATCTTGAAAGAAAACCTTATTCTTAATCCTGTATTAAAAATTGTATAGCTAAGAATTTCAATATTAGTCACTGAAGGAAAGAAACACAAACTGTGCTTAAACACTAGTCACATTTTACCACAAATGATGATAAGAGCTGATATTTATTGAGCAATCAAAATGCATTCAAACTATGCAAATAACTTTTTTAATTTACTATTTTTAACAAGTTAGTGATGCATGGGTTCCTTTGTCATCCACATTCAGGAAATGAAAATAAGGCATATGTAGGACAAACTGTCCAGAGTCACAAGGAAGAGAGTGAACTCAAGCTCAGTCTGCTGTCTCTATCAGGGAATAAAATAACATGAAACAAAAAGGTATTGTCTACCCTTGGATTAAGGTTATGTAATAAAGATTTTAAAACTTAATTTTAAACAAAAAAATGTTCTAAATTAGTAATTATGTATATTCCAAGTACTCCATGTGCCAATTGGGAATTTGGGGATGACAAAAAGAAGATTGATTTTTGTTTGTTTTTTTCTGAAATGCTTCCAGGAGGTTTGAAATTTTGGTGTCCTCTCTTTGTTCTGTTGATCCACTATTGCAATCAGCCAGTTTCTAACAGTAAAAGTTCTAGTAAGTCAAAAGGTCTTTCTAATTTTTCTTGAAATGCATTTAACTTCAAGTACTGCAAGGCAGCTCTACAACTATCTAGGATAAAAAAAATCAAAGATAATAAAATAAATTGTAATTAAATATAAAACTACACAATTTGAGATCACCTTTCAAAACACATTTTACAGTAATAACTTCTGATAGGTAACAGTTGTGTAACTCAGATTTCAACAATGACCATTAATAAAAGGTTCAGCATTAATAATATAAACTAAAGTTCATGCCTGAAAACTGCAAGTCCCTCTGTTAACTACTGCATTCCTAAAGTTCTGCTCCTGAACATGAGAAGAATGACACCTCCACCCCACTCATTTTTGACAAGAAGTAAAAATGAAAAATAAGCTTTTATTTTATAATTTATGGACTAAGAAAAATATTTTACCATTGAATGGAGCTAAAGTTGCCACAGAAAATTTACTCATCAAAAACAAAATCAAAAGAAATTTTAACCACTAAAATTTTTCATTTGACTTTCTGTGTCATACATCAAGGTAAGAATTAAGGAAACTAAGATTAAGGGGAGATTTTGCTTCATTGACTTTTTTTAAAATAATGTATTTATATATAAATTTCACATCTTTGTATCACTGACTTTTGGAAGACTACTTTTCAAAGCTCATAAAGCTACATTTGTATCAGTGCCTCATTTCTGTCAAAGTTGTTTCTAACAATTAAGTCACACTGATTCTATGTAAGTCATCATTGTGTACTCATATGTCTAATGGATGGACTCAATCTATGTAGTAGTTACATATAGTAATTGCTCAGACTAAGTATAAATCTGATACCTCCCTCCCCTTAATGAAAAGAGGGGTATTATAGCCACTCATATTTTTACTCTTTTGTGACCTAAATTGGCAGGTATTCCTGCAGGACCAAAATGAATAGTATCATGTAAGGTCAGCCAGAGCAGCAATTGCCTTAACACTATGGTTACTGTTCCTGGCAGAGCACCCTGAGCCTGCATACCTCCTTAATTATAATTCTCCACCCCAATCAGTCATGAGACACACGTAACATATATGATTAATGATTTAGTGTGCTTGCCCACCTCTTCTTAGGAATACCCAAACTTTCCCTGAAACTCAGTGCATACGTATAAATCTCTTTGAATACTCCTATATATCTATAACCTCCTTACAAAATCAAAAGAAAAAAAAAACATAAAAAGTCAGAGAGTCTATTTTGGGTCCCAAAGACCCCCTTGTTCTTGATTCCCATAGCCCAATAAACTTTCTGCTTTCAGCTCAAATCTGGATTACTGTGTTTCATCTCCATACCTGAAAGACAGAGACCCTCAATGTTCTGCCCCATTATAAATCAAAATCAATGAAAAATAATTGTTATGTAAAACATAGAGAAAAACAAAATTTAACATTATGGCTGACAAGCATCATTTTACCAATTAGAAGTTAAAACAGTAATTAATTATACCCTAGTATCTTCAGAATTTAACACAGTTATAACCAAGAACTATGGTAAACATTTCTTGTATAAATTTTAAACTAAATTAATAAAACAAATTTCTCCTCCTCTTTGATATTTTTATTATTATTCATGTTGACAAATATCTTCTACTACTGTTTTCCTAGTAATGGAAATAAACACATGTGGGAATAAAACAGGCTACATTAAATAAATAAATGATCACAAAAGTGAATTTATAAATACAAATTATGATGTCATAATAAAGTAAAAGCATACTTTGACAAAACTTACCAAAAATATTGTAACTGAGATGGAAACAGATAAAAACTAATTGAATAACTGATATTTAAGCATGACAAGAGCTTCTGCACAAAAGTTTCAAAAAGGAGCATTATAGACAGGGAATGTGGGTTAAATGATAGAAACCCTGATGTCAGAGAATTGTTTTCAAGAAATGAAGTAATCAGTGTTAAAGAGATCCTGCCCAGACAGAAGCCAGAGGTTGGGGGGGTACATCAAGATGAGAAATCAATGTCAAGTGCAATGGAAAGTTATTGAGAGAGATTTTACAAGAGAGTGACAACATTCAAATTACATGACAAAAGATAGGTTTTTGTTTTTGTCCTTTTTTTTTTTTTGATGTCCTGCTCTGAATTCTTTATGTTTCCACTTCCCATTGCAAATTGCAAAATAGGACCTTTACTTACTGCCTAAACCTAACTAGAAAGGAATTTAACCTCCACGGGCCAACTGCAAAGGTTTTACTTAAGTTAAATCTGATTCTTCCAGATGGTATCTAATGAAATTTCCCAAGAAGGCACAGAAATCTTGGCTTCCTCATTTGGATTTGCATATATAAGTTTAGGGATAGCTGCTATTCCTCACTGGAAAGGGACATGTGTCTAAAAGACACGTGGAGAGAGGAAATGGCAGCTACTATCTTGATACAGACTCTCCTTTTATACCAGCTTTCTGGGATCTGTTTCAGAGGCCCTTCACTATGCTTCCCAGCCAAAAGGTGTCTTTTGGCAAATTTTCAGACCTCGGAGGCTTCAGGTCCATCTTACTTCGGCATATGTCCATGAGGAGCAGGTAAATTTTGGTGTTTTATTGGGACACTAATATCCCTTCTTCTTTCTGAATGAACATTCATTCTATTAGCTTTCTTCCACTCTAAGAGACTGTTTTGCCTTCGTGCACACAGAGGGCTAGGTTCTTTTGGAGCGTGTAAATTTCCCTTGGTCACCTGCTAAAAGTATCAGATAAAAACAGTGCTATTTCAGGAGAAGAAATGAGCAAGAGTTTTGGACAATGGAAATTATACATTTAAAATCTCCCTTGTATTCTAAACTTCAATTGAAAAGGCAAGATGATAGCGCTGCATTTCATAGCACTAAGTTTTAAGTGACTTCACACATTACTTTTCTGTTTAAAATCATGACAAACTATTCTTTCTCTAAATGATCATTCAGGAATATATTCCTTTTATGTATAAGTTCTGTCATCTTGGAAATGTGGTTTCTAAGTTCTCGAGCTATGCATTCAACCTCAGAAGGAAGATGGAGCATTATATAAAAGAGGTTTGCAGATTTCAGGGCTGAAATCCCACAGTTCACATTTAAGACTGGTTAGTGTTCAGTCTTACCTAATTTCATAGTCATTTGAGGGAGAGGGTTATGTTGTCTCTCCAGGAAGAAGAGGAGATGGGCTGAATTAGAAGCCAAAAAGTCTGTGGTTCTGCAAGGCTGCCTTTCTAGAATGTTTGCAGTGCAAAGCAACCAACATCAAGGTAAAAGAATTCAGACTTATGGAGAAACAAGGAATGGCCAAATCCAAAACAAAAGAGGAAATGTTTTGCTCCATTTTGTAGCACTGATACCTTGAAATTACCCATATAGAGACCTATCTTTTCTCTGTGGATGCATATCATTTGTGAAGAATAGCAGTTATTCCCAGACTTTTGTTATGTAGGAAAATTCAAATGAAAAAGCAGAAATGACTGTGTCTTCTTGGGAAATACTTTAATTATATAAATGTTTTAGTTGTCCCCACTGTATAAATATAGCATTACAAATTGCCTTTTTCTTCATGAATCACTGACTCTTCTCCTAAAATCAATTTTCCTCATTAACATGTATCTTTAATTGGAATAGTTTTACTGATATGAAAAAACCCTTAATTAATTGGAATTAATTAAAGTTAATTAATTAAAATTCTGAGTGGCCTCCAGAAATTTAGATTTCATGAAAAGTATTGCAATTTGGAATTAATGATAAGACTCTCAACCACTAAAACAAGAAAAAAGTTATTAAAAAATACAGTAAAGTGATAAATAATTAGACCTTATTAACTCTGAAATTATCCAAGTGAATAAACATCTTGGTCAGGAAAGTTACGGATAATTAAATGTTTTCTAAAAAGTTATTCTTCTATGAGTAATGCAAAATAATTCTGCTATTATATTTCAATTTTCCATTACAAATAAAAGAATACGTAATTATATACTGATACATTACTCTGGGTTTAGTACCAGGTTCTGATTAGAAAGTGGCAAGTGTTGAAACTGATTGATAAGAAAAGCTATCCCATTTTTCTAAATTGCAGTGGGTTGAACCATTTATTAGCATCTTTGAAAATGCAGAGAAGTTGATGATTTAAAGCTACACAATAGTTTTGAAGCAGAATTGACAGTTTCACATCAGGTTATAAAAGAAGGATAAGGGAAAAACAGACATTAGTTTCTATCACAAGCAATTGGATGAATGTAGATCCCATGAACTGGAAAGGAAAAAATTAGAATATAGAAATGGAAGAAAGATCAAGAGTTAAGTTTAGGGCATATTGAGTTTAAGACACTTGAAATTAAGAAAGTTAGGTAGATGGTGGCAGATACAGCCTGGAACTCTGAAGATTAGTCATTGGAGACATACAGATAATGTCCAATACTATGAGAGTTGATGAAGAGAAATAAGTGGATAAATTTAATACTTGTGCCATATGGAGTTCAATATACAGGAGGATATTGAGTAGGAGTTAGTGAAGCTTATGAGATATAGACAAAAAGGAAAGAGGAAAATCTAAAATATGACAAAACCAAAGGTCAAATTCAGAGAGGGCTTAAAAAAAAGGGGGGAGCAATGTTGAAAGTTCTTAAGAGAGTAGACCTGAAAATGAATACATTCGCTGCAAACATTGACACAGTATCTGCTGATTCAAGGAATATCCTTGGTATATGAGAAGTGAACAAAACAATTTTCCCTGGCGGACTTCTACTGGATTTAGAAACTTGAGAAATGGTTAAAATAATCACTCCTGGATCCTGACACAGCTCCTCAAACTTCTGTAAATAGCATCTTTTGTTCTAATATTAAGTATTATATTCTGGCTCCTGACATAAGTTTCTAAAACCTTTGTAAACTCGGTGAAAGAAATGTCAGACACAGCTTCTGAATTTTTTAGAATGGGTGGCAGGGATATCTTTTATTCTAAAGAGATGACTCTGGGTATACTTGTGGATAGAGTCTGGTTGTAAGAAATACTATGCCATGACTAGAAGCTTTAGACTTTCAGTCCCAAGCCCCATTATCCAAGAGAGGAGAAATGGAGCTAATAAGAAAAATATCTATGTGAGAAAAATTCCAAAAAATTCAAAGAGTTTAAAATATAGAGGATTTCTGGGTTGATGAAACATCCATATATCAGGAGGGTAGGGTACCCCAACTACACTGGACAGATTTTCCTGAACTGGGGACCATGCAATGTCTTAGCCTCTTCATTAGTCTGTTTATCTCTTCAATAACTGCAACATCTATTAGATACTTACTATATCCCAAGAACCATGCAAAACTCTTGGCACACATTTCTCTCATGTACTCCTCATGACAACTGTATAAAGAACTGTTAAGGAGACAGAATGGGGGCCACCCAGGGACCCCAAACCTTCCTACTTAAATTGGTTCTGCCATCTGCCATAAAACGATAACACAGTCTCTTAGGAAAACCTTCAATAGAAAATAACTTTAATACAACTAATGTGAAACACAGAGAAGAGAAAGAAAATAGTTAAAATAACTTCCACTTGAAACACTCAGAGTTACCATTCCCTCATGGATTAATGCCCAGCCAAACAGGATCAGCCTAAATCAGGGTCACTAAAACCCAAAGCTTGCCAATAGTCTAAGGCATCTTCTGGTGGAGACCCAGAGGAAATGGCAGAAGGGGAAAGGCAATCTGGAAGAAAAATAGCAAAATCAAAATGCAAATCAAGATAAAGGCTGTTATTGCCACCCAGCTTCTCCATGGGTCTCTCACCCATATTTCTTGTAAGAGTCTCATTCCATAGTCCCCAAGTCTTTGATACAAGTCCATGACCAAGAAGCATGGGTTTTTCTTCACCTGTCTCTCTGTTTCATGTGCCTCCTCCAGGTCTGTCTTTTTCTTCCTCTTCCTAAGTCTTTCCACCAGGAATTTTTAGCTCAGTTCCACTGCACTCTTCGCTATATGGAGCTAGGTTATACCACTAAAGAACTACTGTTTCATCTCTTTGATAGAGGAAAAATGAAAATTAAGGCATCTTGCATAAATCATCAAGCAATTAAGAGATGAATCAAATACTGAAAATGCCAGTGTTTTATCTCTATAATTTATATTCGAAACTATTTACTTAAATTTATTTTTTTGCTTTTCTATAATTTTAAAATGTGAACAGATTTATGATTTTTTTAAATGTATTTTCTGTTATGTCATGGTCTTGTAGAAAGACACATGTTGCTTTCATTTCACTATCTTATTTCAGACTTGCATAATTTATACACAGAATCATTGTATATAATTTACATATAATATAAATATGTACATAATTACAGATATACATAGTGAAAACATTTTACACATAAAATGTTAAGGGGAGGAAAAATATAAAATTTTATATATGTGTAACTATATATATGTATAATTTTACTTGGGAAAATAAACAACATATATCTATCTGTTCTCTTTATTAAAAAATGATACAAGAAGATTTCTAATATGTAAAGTGACTAAAGAAAATATAGCTGAAATATATAGGAAAATATTATTTCTGTGCTTAAGTTTGTTTCTTATAAGACTTATAACTAGGAATCATTCTAGTGGAAATAAATGAGAAAGAAAAAGACAAATACCAGATAGTCTCACTTATATGTGGAATATAGGGAAAACAAACACAAATATAAGAAAAAGTTAAAACTAACAAACTGACAGCAGAACTAAAGCATAAAGCCAGGGAAGAGTAGGGAGGGTGGAAGCAGGGAAGGAATGAGGACAAGATATCAGGATGACAGTTCACGGGTGACATGGCGGTGGGAAAATTTTGGGATATACCGTGATATAAAATATACATGTAATCAATAAAAAAAATCGTACCCCAGTATGTACCCCCCAGAAAATAATTACAAAAAGAGGAATTAACAAGGAAACGTGGGGCAAAATTTTATTTGAGTTCAGCAAAATAAGAAATTTTTCCTTAAGAAAAAAACATACTACATTACACTGAAATTTTTTGAGGAGAGTAAAAAAAAAGTTTATGATACCATATTTGAACAAAAAAAAATTATCTCTTTTTTTGACTTAGCCATTTCTCAAATGACCTGCATTCAAGGAAATACTAAGTGTTAACACTGGCAGTTGATTCATATGTTTAAAAAAAATTTAGGAGAAAACCAGGTGCCCAAAGGAAAAATGTGCATTATAGTTTTTTATATATGTATTGGAAAATAGCATTGTTAAGCATTCTCTGGAATCAGTGTCATTAGTAGCTCATTTAAGGTGAAAGAATATGTGATGTTAATAAGAATAAAGAAGAAAGAAATACACTTTACAAGGAATAGCAGCAGATTGAAAAAATAGTTATGTGAAAATTCAATAAGCTGAAATCCACTTAACAAAGGAATGATCAAGTTTAGTGAAATTTTTCTAATAGTAAAATGCAATCAATTCTTGAATTAGACTAATTGCTGATAAAGAAAAATAAATTTTAATTATTCAAGTTTCTGAGAGAGTGCAAAGATCATAATCTTATGTTTTTAGCAGATTGAAAACTGAAGGAATTATATCTGACCTGCAGGAGTCTCCTTTCATGAGAAAACCATGAGGAGCAGAAGTCTTTAAGAGTGTCTATTGCTGCAGGGGAAACAGGTTAACTTTATAAAAGATGATAATATTCCTGCTTTTCCCTGTGAGCTACAGATGTCAGTAGCTATTAGAATTCAAAATTGTTTAATTTTAATACCTAACTGTAAGTTACCAAATTTATTCATAAGTATATTTTAGAAATATTCAGGATAATTTTACATTACTCAATAGGTGAATATAAACAGCATGGAGTGCAAATCTTGGACCACTAAAAATAAACAAAATGCTTTGTGGCAAACACCTTTTCCATCTCACTGATGAGCAATTAAAATTCGTCAATGTTTTACCTGCTTATCAATGATTTTTCTCTTGCTGTCTCAAAGAATGGCATTACCCAACTAAATTATGATTGACTTACAACTCATTTATGATCAATTGCGGTTTTTTTTTTTTTCATAGCCCCATTCAATTTGACTAGAGAGCTTTCCAAAATAATTTCAAGACAAGTTAAAAGGCCTATATTCCCCCTAGTGGAAATCTACTTTAGGTTTTGCTTGATTTGGCCAGATTACAAGATTCCACAACCCAAAGACAAGCTTACTGAGACATCTGTTAAACAAAAAGATATGTATTATTCATTCTTCTATCAAAAGTTAAACCTTTATATAAGTTTTAGGAAAGTGTCTGCCAATATTATCAATATAAAATACTGATAATAGTGGTATAAAATATAAAGGATAGCCTACAAAGAGGCAAAAAGAAATTTCCAAAAATATTTTTAAACAGTCACAACCAAATTAAGTAAGAGAAGTGCTTCCAAGAACAGAATTAAGATAACTTTGATAGTAAACACCCTTCCAGGTGTCAGCACTGATGTGTCTCAAAAGCACAGTCTGCCCTGAGCCATTTGTAAGGTTTATTAAAATAGTTAAGAGTCAAGCACCAATAAATGTCTAGAGATAATGGAAAGATTTTCCTGGAAATTGCTGTAAGAAATCACTTTTTCTTAATGAAGAAGGGTCATAAATGTCTAAGAATTGTCACATTAAGTGTACAAATTTAAGTAGCATTTTTGCTCTTTTCTATTCTGCCATGTCTCTCAGTCCCAAACCTTCAGAAGATATCTTCTCAGTTCACAGTTTTACATTAAAAAAGTTAAGAGAATAAAGCAAGGGGGTAAAAGGACACTGCCTATAGGAGATGAAACTGAACTCAAAGGTTTTGGAAAAGGAGGTGGCCACAAATGACAAGCCTCTAGGGAACCTTTTCTTGAAAATTGGGTATGAACCATTTTAAATTTTAATCTAAAATGTGACCCAGAACTCTGGAATACATAGTATACCTAAACTGTAACCATCTGCGTTACTGTAAATACTACTTGATTTCCTAAATTCCTACTATTAATACAAATAATTGTAATTTTACAGATTTGCATTAAAAAAAAACACAAAAACTCTGAGCATTTCCAGCATCTGTCAATTTGTACATTCATTGCAAAAGATCATATGGTGATAACATATATTGTTATCATCATGTGGAATATTAATTTGAACATTTGTCCTAAAGCTAACACTATCAGTATAAACAACAAGATGTTCAGAGACAAAGATCCATTAATAAAAAAAATAATAATAATACTTGTCTTCCCACGGTCACTAGTTACTTTCCATTTTTTTAAATTAATTTTAAGTTCAGATGTATTTTATACCTGTAGTCTAAAACTAATAACCTTCAAATGTATTTTCCTTCAAGGCAATAAGGTATATAATATAAAGTCTATGATAATAATTACAATTTAAGAATTAAAATTCCAGTGTGTTTTATATTTCTATTGATCCAATTTTTCATTTTATGAATTTCAGAGAACTGATCCATTCAATATTCCAATTCAGTCTCACTAATGAAATGTTAACACAAGGTAGGAGGCAGTATCTAGGCTATGCCTACTTAATAAGACTAAAATGACTTAGGAAACAAAAGCTGTCAGATCTCAAGGGTAGTTAAAATTCAGTACCTCTTCTATGTTTTTAAAAGTTATTAACTTACATTGTTGGGAAAAGGGAAAACTGTATATAGTAAAATTTTTAATTGTATTGCAATTAAAACTCAGAAAAGAAATCCCCTAAAATAGTGGTCAAATTTCTTGCAATGTTATACTAAGACATAGCTTTACAAGCCCACTGAAATGTGACTGAAAACCTCATGAGAATACATATCATAACTCTGTCATTTCTACTTAGTTACAGTTAAGGACCCTATGAAGACATAGTTTGCATAATTATGTCCACCAGAAAATAAAGCCCCCTAAAGTTTATGATCGTGTGCCTTATAAAACACAAAACACAGTTTTGTGTATATCTACTCTAGCAATTTTATCCTAACATTTTTAATGCTTTCTCAATGAATTACTTAACCCCTTATTTCTCAAGGTAATTGAAAGTAAGTTTACTAATTTATTTGGGCCCGCCTAATTATTTGAATAGAATAATTATCATCTTATGTTTTTGTGAAAATTGTATTTATCATTTTTGAAATAACAGTTTCTGAAAAAAATTGAAAAATTTTCGACCATTACACAAATCATAATAAAGGTTATTAGAAATAGAGTCCAGCCGGGCACGGTGGCTCGTGCTTGTAAGCTTCAGCCTATGAAGCGGCCGGGGCCAGGGATCGCGGTTCGAGTCCCGCCTGGGGCCCGTAGTGAGACCTGGTTCCAAAAAAACAGCTGGGCGTGGTGGCGCACGCCTGTAATCCCAGCTACCTGGGAAGCTGAGGCTGGGGATGGCTTGAGTCCGTGGTACCCCGGGC